>JAQMCX010000009.1:5083059-5129136 GCA_029814765.1 Acanthurus leucopareius | reverse complement strand
CCCCCCCCCCCCCCCCCCCCCCCCCCCCCCCCCCCCCCCCCCCCCCCCCCCCCCCCCCCCCCCCCCCCCCCACACTTATGTATTCTTTTGGATGGTAATGATAGAGTTTACATATCCATTAGATTAAACTTGGTAACTATTTGAAGAACAGGTTTTCTATTGAGGCTTAACCGAACCCAGACTCTTTTCTAACTTTGGCCAAAACCAGTCGCATCATTAACACATAAAATGTTGGTGCTATTTCATTTTTTCTCTTCTTTGTATTTCCTTTATAACCTATTCAGTCTTGAACATTGATCACATCTGCTGTGATTGACTTTTTTTTTTCAATTCAATACTTTTTATTGACTCAAAAAACACTTTTATATACAGTACAAAGCTGCTCCAACAGTCATTTTCATCCACATGACAGAGCCACAGAACTGCACTGGGGCAGTGTTGTTTAATGTTCTCCTATGAGATTTATTGTATAAAATATCAGATAGATAAGCTTTAGTAAACAGTCCTGGATCATAAAAGCATTTTGCCGAAGGCTCCTGATCTTTGTGGACTGTGTGTAATAAAACATAAGGCACTCTATTTGCTCTGTAAACAATGTGCTTATCACCATCATTATGGTCATGACTATTTAATTCCTTTCTTTCTTTTTCTTTTTTTACCAGGATATGAGATGAATAAAAGGCCACAAGTGTCCTGCACCATTCCACATGTTAGGGAGGATGTAATGATAAAATAATGTTGTACTTTTCTTTTATCATCGCACTTTACTCTTTTCCATCAGATCAGTTTTCATCAGTTTGGAATTAAAAAAAAACATGCATTTCTGCTAAAGCTGTGTAAACTGGAAGCTGTTCAAGAATTGATTAACTTTTTGGCATTTGATTAATAACGAGGGGGGGCAATTATAACATTATTCGTTACAAGTCAACATTCAGATGCTGGCCTTGGGTTTCAGATCTACGAGTACGTGATCTGACAGCACAGGGTGGTTATATGAGATGAAGTGCTGCATGTGGGAGCTTAGAGGGAGCTCAGCGAGAAAGCCTCACGCTGGTGAAAAGGTCGCGTCTCACATTTAACAGGTAAACAGCCAAGATATTAGAGCCGCTCATGAGGCATGTGTCTGGTCTAGACACTTTTCATTGCGTAGGTTTAAAGTTCTGGAGCCGTCAATGTAAATATTAACCTTTTTTTTGTCAGGTTTATAAATGTGTCTTTAGATTTTCATCTCAATGAAAAAATATGTGCAAGTCAGTCGAGAGAGTTGTTGTTTTGTCGAGCTCTTTAAGGTCACTGATGCTTGAACATATATCTGTTTTACCATGGTGCTTATTTGTATTTGCAGAAACAGTCAGATCAGACGATCCGAGTAAAGGTCACATTGTTAATGACAATATTGACTGACTGAACTTTTAAACGTTGAATGTCTGGCTACATTCACTGGTGTTTATGCATCTGATCCACTGATGTGTTTTACTCTCCTGGACTGTGATGGGTTTTAATTTTCATGTGACACATATTGAACTCTTAAACCAAACTGTGTACTCAGCTTATTCTGCTCACAGCAATTAGAGACGAGAGTCACTCAACCTTATTGTGATTTACAATTTTTTCGAAAAATGTCAAGTGTTGGGAGCATTGAGCTTTATGCTAATTTTTTTTTATCAATGAAGTCATAATTATTTTCACATTTTAAAATCACAAACAGGCCCATAATGTTAAGTGTAAAGCCATTTGTATTAAGAACTCTTGTTCGTTCCAAAGGTTTGTCACTGAAGTGTAAAATTAGACCCTGCCTCAATGAATAAGAATTAAGGATTCTGTAAGTTAAGGTGGTCACATTAAATTATTTCAGCATTTACAAGAGCCGCTGCCCTCACCTTTCCTCTCCTGGTGAAGGCCTTTGTCACACACCTTAACCTCTTTCCTGAAATTCAGTATTTTGTTATGTATTGAGAACTTGTTAAATCAAAGCCTGAGAAACTTTTTATCTGAGGATTGAGTTTTGTTTTTAGATATCAGTCACGTTGGGAGTCAAAGACAAGCTTAACAGTCAGTCCTTCAGGCGTCATGAAAGGTGTTTCATATTTCAAGCACCAGAAAACACAAGATGATTCTGCAAAACTCAAGATTTGTCCAATGATGATGTTTTTTTTAAATGATTGCCTCTTGGAATTTCTGCACAGGCAATTATAGTTAAGTTTTGGAGATCAAAGAAATTATGGCAAATGAAGAATATTATAATGGCTGGTCTAGGGGGGGTATTACATCTCTGTTAGGTCTGGGACTGATGGAACTTACGATTAATAAATAGAACATTACTTGCAGGTCTGTGGTTGGATACAAACTCCAATCTAAAGCATGATATGTGAGTGAGCTACACTTCCATCCATCATCTTGGCATCCACAACCTTATTTCCTGCTATAAATAAATATACCACTTCCTGTGTTGGCATGAAAAGACTAGACATCAATCTTGCGGTGGACATTCGTTCAAAATTGATGTATTTGCTGGTGCATTTCTAAACATTAGGTCAGTTAAAGTCACCGAACAGATGTGCACATCTCACCACTAAATGAATGCAAAAAAAAAAAAAAAGTAATTCAAAGGCTGCACCGGATGTAGATTCCTTGATGAAAAGCGCTCACATGCTTTTACGGATGAGAGGCCAAACATCTTCAACAGATTGACAGTTAGTGCAGTTGCTTATGATTATAAGCACTTGAGGATTCCAAGTTTCACATCATTGATGCTTTGTGCATAATGCAGTAAAGTTGATGTACAGTGTTTAAAGATGTTGAACTTATAATGTGAAGATGTCGACCATATTATCGTCACCGTCTTGTTGCTGCTTTTTACATGCACCCAGACTCCAACTCAAACAAAATGAACTTCAGATTTTTTTTTTTAAGGTATCTATGGGTATGAATACTGTATACGTATAGAAATACCTCCATGTATTGCTTCTCTATTCATTTTATTTTATGCCATTCCTGTTGCACAAGGACGAAAAATGATTCTACCTTAGACAGATCATTTTATTACCTAACTCTGTATATTAACAGATATTTTTTATATGTAAATGCAAACAAAACACTTGAGGCCTTTCAGAACCTCTATGAAAAAACTCATTTAACAGATTTGAACTGTATAAACTTATCCTACATCACAGATCGACCTCGTGTTTGTCTTTGCACATGAACTGATTGATTGCCGTATTGTTTCTTAAATCCACATCCGGGCCACATCCTCAGGCATCAACAGGTAGACTATAAGCTACCTGCATTGTTTTTCTAATCTCTCTCTCGCTCTTGAATGTAAATGCTGCGACTTTCTCCCCGTGAATAAACAGGACGTGGGCGGCAGGTGTGAAATGTCAGAGTGACAAAGCCACCGATTTGGTCACTTCGGCGTGTCGGCTGTCGCTCAGCAGCGTTGCCGCAGCACGTGGATGCATGGGCGGATGCGCGGCTCTGATTGGCCGGGCACGCGGATCCCAGCAGGAGCTCAGTACTTGTCGTTACTGTTGCTCTGATTCAGCAGCCCGTGAGCACCGCTGGGCTCAGTGTGACCGTCTCCTCTCGGACTTATAATTCAACTCCTCCATCCAAAGCGGCGGCTCGCACCATGGATGCTACTATTTATGAGATCATATTCGGGGAGCTCGGTGACTTGAACTGTAGTTTGATAGATGCTTTCCAAGACACTTTTTTGGAAAACGCTTCATTGTCGTTGCTGAGCTCTGACGGTAAGATGGAATAAATTTCATTTTTTTGTATGTTGAATATTGAAAGGTGATGCGTCTAAACAAATGGAAACTATATAAGCCTGAGCTTTTTTTTTTTTTTTTAATATTTTTTTTTTTTTTTTTTTTTTTTTTTAAAGGTTTATATTGCAATGCCACAACCGATGAGATAGGAACCTGCTGGCCGCGCAGCAGCACCGGGAGGATCGTGGAGAGACCCTGCCCTGAGTACATCAACGGAGTGAAGTACAACACAACCAGTAAGACACAGCAGTCACAGCAGAAGTTTTTTCTATTATGCGTTAATTTAGAATAGATTATTTTGTATAGAATTCAGTTGTCACATGTTTTTTTTTAATTTAAAATAATAATCCATGCACAATACAGCCAGATGTGCAGCCAAAAGGAAAAAAAACAGGCAAATTCAGTAACCTGATGACTAAGTTATTAATGCATTTGCCGTTTAATGATTTTTCAAGTTAAACGTGATGATTTTTGGTTGTCTGTCAAAGCCCAGATTTCCTGATTTAAAGCAGTGCAGACAGTGAGTCTCAGTGAGTCTTACACCTCCCACCACGAGAACAGCTGCATCAGGATGGACATGGGTTGCTATTTACTTTGCTATATGGGCTAAATTACACATTTGGCCAAAATCACTTCAACTTGCAACTCTTTACCTGTTCAGTTTAGTTTTAATTGCTTCATCAGATACCTGGCATATTGATGGCATATTCATCCACTACAGTGGGGTTTTATAGAGGAAAACATATAAAAAGTGGGAAAATGCACTGTCAGTCTATTATGAATTTGCAATAATGATCAGCAATCATGCTCAAAAGAATAATTCCATCATAAACAGAATACATTGATAAGAGGCAGAGCTACAGATTTACTCTTCTACAGCTTCCAGACCAGAGTGCATCTGCTCCTGTGTAACATACAGGACTGTCAGCCAGGCAGCATCATTTTCTGGCAGCAGACTCTCACCCAGTCACATATGTTTTGAAAATCATGCCCACAAGAATTTCAGAAGGCTGAATTCATGACATTGCAGCTTCGCTAACAACCGCACATCTCATCATTGAGCTCATCACTCTATTGATTGCCATTGTGACCACATGAAGATCCAGCTGGAAATGAAAGGTTTCGTACTGAAATCAATTTGTGGTTTGGAGTCAGTCTTTGGCTTTTTCTCTGCTAATCAGCTTCACGTCTTCAAGCTTTAACTTCAAGTCGCAGTCACTGCAGTCAGTGGCTATATCTGTAGTTGTCTGCTCGACTTGATTTCAACAGGAAGCTAAAGGGATGGTTCTTTAATGCTGGCTTAAAAAGGCTGACTAATTCCAAACAGTTTTACCGGGAGCTGAGAACGGCATATCACACCAACACCATCACGTTATGTAACCCCTCCATTAATCATAAGACTGATGAAGTTGTTGTTGACATGCTCAGCAAAGGCAAATTGCAGCATCAATTTCACAAAGCAACAGCAGAAAATATCTCCCGCCACGTGCCACGCGCCACGGGCCACGCACCGAGGCCTGAGGGGTCGGGGTGACAGTCCGAAGTGTCAGAGGCTGGATGTTTCATTGAACACATAGTTATCTCTGTAACAGTCTCAGGTGCAGTGTCACAACCAACTAACCCCCCCCCCCCCAATACACACACATACGCACACGCACTCACACTTATACATCATCCCCTTCTCTGCATATTCACCTTTTACTGCATTGATCTGCCCTTTGCTCTGCTGGTGTAGCTCGTACATGTCTGGTTGTTTGACCCGTTCGGTGTGACAAGCGCAGTCATTTGCCAGGAAATACACCAACCCCCCCCCGATGTTCTCTGCACACGCTCATTTATTGACGACCTTGTGCGCCGATAAATATTTTGGACAAGCTGAGGATGAGATATTGTGGTGAGATTGTGGTGATGGAATATCCCTGGTAAAAACTGATTTTCCAATCAAACAATTGGCCTTTCAAAATACACTGGAGTTCAATGGCATTTTGTGTTTGCAGGAGGTGATTATGGGCTAAAATTACGTGCTCTTGTTGCCTCCTGCTGTTTTAACAGGTTGGGCGAATCAAATAGGGAAAAATGAGCAGGAGAATTAAAGAGAAAATAAGTTGGAGGAAAATTAAGTCACATTTCAATGAAACAGGTGACCGTTTTTTCTTTGATCCCTTGCATGAAGTCCATGAGGAAGATAATTACAGGAATCAGTCTCTCTGACAGCAGATCATGCAGGTGCTTTTGCACTTTATATGGCTATAATTATTCAAAGTGCCAACTTTTACCAACCTTTATAACAGATTTTCCTGTCGGGTTTTTCTGGATTCGTCACACTTTTGCTTTCTAATGTGCTTGGCACTACAAGTGAACAAATCATTTTTAGAATTGCTTGTGTTTGACGTCATGGGAGCAGTTTAAGACAGGAAACAATCTGAAGGAATGTCACAGTTTGTCCACTTTAACAGAAAGTATTTTACAGCTTGTTTCACACATTGACTGCCGTGTCTTGGGAGGTTTAGTCCCACTGTAGCGGAAGATAATAGGATTTTCTATCAAAGCCACTGTAGCAGACTTGATCGGTTTAGCTGTCTGCAGCCCAGTCGTCAGGATACAATGTTGACATTTTAGGGTCCTGCAAACCGCAGATACAATTATTTTGTTTCATACACATCATATCAACTTTTCAACGACGTCGAAGTGAGGTAGTTCAGATTTAATATGAACTGACTTTTCTCATTAGGAGATAGGATATCTGTCAGCTTCCAAGCAGCAGACAAAATATCCAAACTCATCCACTTTGACAGTTTTAACCAGGTAATTTCAGTGATAGTCAGGATAAAGATCAGCAGTGTTTATGGGGGAAAAATGGCAGTTTTAAGGAAGCATTAGGATATTTTCCAGCCATGTTTGTAGTGAAAAAAAAAACAATTGTTTTTGAGAAGACATTAGGAGGATTTTCACTCATGTTCATGGCACTACCGTGTTTTATGTTTATTTATGTTTATTCCAACAGAACCAGGTATTTAAAGCCAAAACATGACCTTTTCATAACCTTAACTAGTATTTTTGCGCCTTAATCTACACAGACCTTTTCCACATACAGACACAACATAAAAAATGTAAAGTAATGATAAATTTCAACATATCTGTGCTTTGCAGAAAAGCGCAATGCCAACATTTACTTGGTGATTAGATTACTGTTTGTAACAACTGATACTTAAGCCTCTGGATGCTGTGTGTTTCTACAACAAAGCAACATGAATCCTGACACAATGGTTGTGATTATGTTGATCCCACTTTAGCTGAGCCCATTTGCTTCCTCAGATAAATACAAAATTTAAACCACAAAATAGGTCAAACTAAGAATAGAAGTCTTCCCTGACGTTACATGAGCTGGTTACACAGTGCCGTCTCAGACAACGTCTGAAGCAGAGAACAATTAAAGAATTCAGTGATGTGAAGCTATTATGTAAACTAAGGGCTCACCGTATGTATAAGTCCCTCAACCAGGCCACATACGGTATCTGACCTACAGACTAACAATAGATTCTCCTCCATTTGCCTCCTTCAAATGTCTCTGAACTAAACATTTAATGCTGCAGGAGTGCATATTGGAAAAGCATGACCCAGGTGGGGTTACTGTTATATTTTAAGGACCGTGCTTTTTTGTCTGCTTTTCAATCACTAGACAGTAAAAAATGTGGTATTTTGTGTGTAACCTTGTAGTTTTTTTTTTTTTTTTTTGGTAGTACTTAAAAGGTGAATGGCTGAGTAAGTTAAATGTCAGCTAAATGTTACCGTTTTCTCACAAAAAAATTGGACGTTTCACAGACTTCACAAGCTCGCTCAGGTGAGGGGCTATAAATTCCTTTCTATTTCCTCTAGCATATATAAATATTAATGTCTTTGCAGAGTGTCTTAAGAGGTTTATGCATTTTTAAACCTTCTTGTGTCCCGTTTTTTTTTCTTTCTTTCTTTTTCCTTTTGGGTGCGTTTATTCGGTTCTCTGGTGTACATGAAATGCACATCATCACTGTTGAGACAGAGTGGTTACATGTGGCTCAAAGTCATTCTTTGTCTTTGCTTTGTCACTTGCATGTGATGTACTTTCTGTCAAGCCTCAGGCAAGACAAGATGTTCACAGCAGTGGAGATGCACGATATAGACAGTAATGTGTCAGTTTTTCAAGTTGAAGCTGCATCTGGTGACTCGAGAACTTTCTCAGTTTAAACTCAGAGTCTAACTGTAATTATTCAGTGAATCACGTTTCGTCCTTTGGTAACCTCAGCTCCTCCCTGCGTGTCTCTGGTGATCATCACTGAAGAGAAATCCTATCGGCACATTATGTGCCTCACTAGTCAACAAAGCTTAAAGTCAAGATTGCTGTTTCTATGATAGAACTTTATTGATTTTCTTATCTGGACTAATAAAGTCTGAGAAATATTAGTGCCGTGATGTGAATCCAGTTTGGAAAAAAAAAAAGCAGAGCTGCTGCAGCATTGCATGTTGGGAATACAGCCTGAGGCTTTATTTTAAATCAGAGATTAGATCATTGTGCAACATTAGCTCTTCGAGTGGAGGCAAGCATTAAGTGAAACAGAGCAGTGAATAAACAGAGACAGGCATCATCATCTAACATGAAGTTGCTGACTTTCTCAAACTAAAGTTAGAGCTGAAGAAGTTCCTGGTGATGATCTTTAAGATGCTCTTTAAAATGTTTTTTTGTTGTATGATGAAAATATGCGTGAGAAAAACTCCCTAACACCTTTTTTAAAACAGACATATTGTCCCAAAGAATTTCAAATTAGATGTTTTGTTTCAAGGATAAATCCATAAATCTTATTAAATGTGTCTATGAGAGGAGACGGTGGAGGAAAGACTTGTGGGCACAAATCATCCATAAATAAATGAGGATGTAAAGAAATCCACACAAGCAATGTAAAAGAAATTCTGCCGCGTGTTAGAAGCCTTCTCAGTGTATGGCAGCATCACCCAGTGACTCACACGTGTTCACTAGTAGAGTTTGATAGTCCAAACGAGCATAATGTTGCTTTGCATCTCCTGACATGGCCCCATAGTTCTCTTATGGGGGAGTAATCTAAAACTCATATTTCTACTTGAAATTTCTTTCTACTTGACTACTGAGTCACACACAGTCTTGCCAAGTACTTGCTGGAATGCTGTTGTTGTTTTAAAACGTCTAAATCACCAGACACCCTTGACAATGCAGTTGACTTCCTGTTTGCAGTTTGTCACACGCAGAATCACCCCTTGTGGCTGCTACAACTCGTGCTGTTTTCTCTTTGCTGAATCTAGTGATTGCACCAAAGACCTCTCTTAAGTACCTCTCCTGCAGTGAATCCAGCCCCCTTCAAACCTCTGATCCACTTCACCACTGAAAGACTGGCTCAGAGGCTAGAAGGTTAGTCAGTCAGCGAATTCAGGTCAGCATGTGCAGCAAAGATTTCACTAGCCATTGCTCACAAAGTCCCCCACGGTGTCCAATCAACACCAGGCGCCCCTGGCTGCATGCACCACTTGCCTCACATCCACATGTATCCACAGAACAGTACACATGTGTCACAATGCTGCACAAGACTGATATGGACATTTATTTAGACCACAATGCACAGCTGATATCCATTTCACTTTTGTTGAGTGTGGAGCTCTTAATTTATTGGTTATTCATTCACGTAATTTAAATAATTTCATTATAGAGATGGGAGTTAGTCAGGTCTTATTGTCTTGTTATGACTATTTTTCCTGCAAAAAAATAATTATACGATTGACTGACTTTTTTGTCACTCTACATACTTTTGAATAAGCATTTCTATTCTTAAATTCCTCACTTCAAACGTTTACCCTTAACAGTCTCTCTCATCTTTTATCAAAGTTTCTCAAAATGACACTGGATTCCAGCCTTTTTTTCTCTAAAAGTTACATTCAAATCAGTAGTGTGATGGTGCCTTGCGAGGTGATTTCCATTCCTTCCTCCATTCCCCCAAAATTGGTGTTTTCACACATCAGCACTCAGAGGAGGAAGGACCAGCTTGTTTGTTAGAAGAGGAAGAGCACCTAAAATCTCAGCACGTATTAGCAGAGGTAAAAGTGGTCCCGGTGGTATTGATCGACAATGCTTGCCCCCCCCCACTGCTAACAATCTCGTCTTTTACGTCTTGTCTCCCTCTTGAGATACTTCCTCAAAACTGCTTATTGCATGCTTAGGTAAAGCATATGAAAACAGCCCCCAAGCCGCTGATGTGCATCTTGGGCAGTTTTTAACAAGGTACATAAAACTCCCCAGCACAGAAGTGGGCACGTGCCATATGCTTGGATATATGATTCACGTACACTGATTTGCAAGAATCTGAATCATCCACCTCCATCTCCTTTTTGTGGACTTAATGCAAAAAAGAATAAGTAAAAGATGTCACAATTACTGAATTGAAACAAACTGCCAGTGAATGTAATTCACTGTGGTGCAATATTATCTTTCCTAAAGTACAAAATGTCACATTTTTAAGTAAAAAAAACAAACTTTTGAGCTCCGTACTGTGCCACTTTTTCATTTTTATAAAAGTCACAGGTCATTTGAGCAACATTAGAAGCATATTTTGTTGTTACATTGACCTGCTATAAGTGCTTATGAAATGTGACGGTGTGTGTATGCTTTTTAGCTGTGTAATGTAGTGTAATATGTCCTCATTATCCAAACACGCCATCCTCCATGTTTGGCTTGGTGTTTTCCCTCGGGGCCACAGGCTTGAAGCTCACTATGTTTGCTCATTTTCTTTCAGCAGTTGGTTCGAGGACAGCTGTGAGGTGTGAGGATTTGACGGCAAGCACGATGAGAAGCGTTTAGATCTATGACCTACGACTGAAGTTATTACAAATGATGTGTCATTAGGGCATGAAGAGAAAATTGGAAAGCTTAAGAGACACAGCTGTGAGTAAAAGATTACCCTGCAACTCTTCCTCAGGCTTTGTTGGCCCGACTGACTCATGGTCTTCGCTTAAGCTACAAAGCATTTTAACAGAGAATCAACATTTCCTGCTAAACAAAAGACTGACAGCCACCCAAGACTTCCTTTCTTTGCAATAATTCATGGTGTGGTGCTTAAAAGATTAAAAGAAATGTGCAGTGAAGCTTCTTAACATACTTCTAGTCTGACCTTTATTTGTTCAACCAAATAATCAAACTGGTGTTGAAATAAACAAATTGGACAATTTATAGAGCAGCCCAGTTTGACACAGGTGAGTTAATCAACATAGGTGAAACTCATAAGCAATCAAAAAAAGCAGGAAAGCAGCAAAGACAGGAAGTAACTAAAGCTTGACAGAAAACCCACCAAAATAAACCAGAAAAAACTGAACTGAAAATGCAAATCATGACATGAATATTCTAACTCTATTCGTGGAATTAGCTTGGCCTCTGTTGGGCATTAAAGTTTAATTACTTAGCAAACACTTTAATATAGATGAAAAACATTTGCTTATTATTTGAAAAAATGATGCGGAAATGAGCAGCCGTATAATGTGAATTAAAATCCTTAATTTAAACTGTGTATTGGGCCTCTAAAGTAAAATAAAATGTTATGCAATGAGCATCTCAACATTCCCAATATGCATATTCTGTTGAAGTATGAGCAAATTCTGCCCTTCGAGTAGGATAGAATAAAACAGTTGCATGCCCGTCTGTCTTTATCTGTCCGTCTCTCCTTGTGTGTGTCCATCAGTTTTAGTCCACTGACTCTGTAACCCTAATACCCCCCCCCCCCTTCTTGAGCTCAACTGGAAAAGCAGCTGTCCTTCCCCTTAAAAGTCTCTTCTTAAAAATAGTCTCCCTGTTAGACATCTGACTAATACTGGGCAAATTAAATATAAATCAATCCCTTTCAGATTCATTAGTATTTTACAAGAGGAAATATTATTTTAATGGATGTCCCTAATGGCTATATATCCTGACCATAGGGCATACAAGTAATGGAATAAAACTTGTGCAAGTATGTTTACATCATGCTTCCTCACATTGCTTTATTTATGCAATGTCATGAAAAGTCTCATTTTTAATGAGTTTGCCAAGTTCATTCCTTCCTCTTCTCACAGGGGACATAACTCTTTACGGCTGACATATTCAGAGACAAAAAAAATGTCCCAGCGGAGATGAAACAGAAATCTCCCAAAAGTGCTCAGTAACCTCCATTTTTCTGCTGACATTTGACTCAAAGGTGCATTCCAATTTGACTATGAACTTGAAAAAGCTATTCTTTGTGAAGTGGGGTCATTTTCACAAGGTTGGCCCACTCGGTTTGGCCCTGGAAATAGCCTCTGCAACCCAGCTGAACAGCAGCAGCACTCCCTGATCGAGTCATCAAGTCACACGGTCCTTCAGAATATATAAAACATCACTTCTGACACGACAATAACCAACAACCCACAAGGGCAAAATACGTGTTTGTTTTTCCTGTTGGTTTATTGATCTCTTAAGGAAAAAGCTGATTTGAAATGACGAAAGAAAAAGGCTGTCTGCAGTTTAGTAAGACACATTATGAATTCTGACATATTACAAGAAACTGATCCAGTTAAATCCAGGTAAAAGACACTATTCTTTCAATAACAACAACAAAGAAAGAGTCAGTTGAGCTTGTTTGACCTCAGTGAAATGTCTCCTGTCTAAATGAATCTCCCCAAGCTGGTCAGACTTGTGGCAACAGCAGGTTTATTTCAGATCTGCATTTAAGATAAAGGATAATAGAAAAGAATGATTTTTTTGTAAAGAAATGTCTCTGTCTTGAGTGAAATCTTCTGCTGCTTTAAGGATTTCTGTATGTTTACATTTTTAAAAATTCATGCAAACCCAGTGATCAAAATGTTTAAATTCGGCCTATATGTTAACATAATAAAAGAACAGGACATAAATTGTCACTTTTCCAAATCTATGAAAATGAACATGAATTAAATTAAAACAGATTTATCAAACTGGACTGTTACATTATTAGTTTTTTTTCTTTATTAATGACATTTAAGTTACATTTGAAGACAGAGAAGGCAAGAAAGACATCTAAATACCTTACCTGAATGATTAAAATATCCACCACCACACTCCATAGAGTCCCATTCTGAGCTGCATTTATTAGAAAGGACATTAGAATAAAATGAGACTACTGAGGAGAAGTGCTGTGTGTGAAGATAGATGGCTTTGTTTTAATATCAGTTAGCTATACTGGAGACACTATAACTGGAAATAAAACACATCAGAAAAAATAGTTATCTTAATAGAAACAGGGGAAATATAATCTAAGAAATTATATCTAACCACATGAAGTCGTCAGCAGCAGCTGCATTCACATGAACCTTTTCAACTGTTAAGACTTGCTATTTTAGGTTCGACAAGAAATGCATTGACATTGACTCTGGAAAATATTAATAAAGATTATTTACCGATTTCAATTTATATAGCACATAAATGAAATAGTTACAGCCCCACTGAGTGCTGACATGTTCATGATGGCAATGTTAACAAAGTCTAACTTAGCTTTATAATGTTTGTCATGTTGCCTGTAGCATATTAGCTTAGCTTATTAGCATGCTATCATCAACTTAATACCTCAAAACACAAGACTGAAAGTCTCAACATCATTTCATAGCAATTTATCAAATATCTATTGAAATATCCTCTTAAAGAAAATTGTAGATCAACCAACCATTTTATTATTAAAAATGTTGGCTACATTATTTTAAGGTGGAAAACAAAGGAAATGCTCTCTTAGTATTAATATGCATGCAATGTTAAATGTAATCCCACTAATGGATCATTACAAGTAATTGCATGCTTAGCTCATGTGATGTGCATTTGAAACAAAGCTTTTTCATGTCACTGATGCATGTAATCCCTGCCTGTAATGGAGCAGTCAGTTTACATAGTCTATGCTCGGATGACTTTCAGTTTTTTAGTGTTTGGTTCCATTTGCAAAGATTTTTGGATGACCTAATAAACTCATATATCTGAGGAATAAAAATTTTATGCTTCCTTGATTTGCAGTTACATAATTTAAAAGACGTGTGAGGTATTTTTAGTTATCTTGAAGAGGTGTCTACTTAAAAATACAGAGGTGAAGAACCTGAAGCTATGACTTTGCCAAACTAGAGCCTGATATACAGATATCAAAGTAAACATTAAGGTAATTGTAATCTTGTTTTTTTTGCTATCTTTTAAAACTCTTTCTATTAATCTTCTCCTAAAACAACAATAATACTGTTTTTTTTTCCATTTACTCAACTGTATGCACATTTTAAACCTGTGCAAATCCAGATCAACATTATTTTGGCTACATTTTCTGTCTCTTCTTTCAGTATAACCTTTAAATGAAATTGTGCATTATCTTTTTTTATGTATTTTTCCACTATTAAAACCCTTTAATGTTAGTACATTTTATATACTTTTTCCTGCTCGATGGAAGAACAAGGAAGTTGCAAAAGCCACAGGGAGAAATTTAAGAGAGGAAGAGAAACATTCAAAAGCAGTGAAGCTCTTAACAACTTCCCTGATGACACAGCTGCACGCTTGCTCTGTCCTGGAGAGAAACTGCAGGAAAGAAAAAAAATGCATCAAGGACCTAAAAGTCACAGAGGGGTCTCATAAATTGGTAATTTGCTTCTCAGTTGCCAATTAAGACGCTCATGCACTCCCCCATGAAGAAAAGATACTGGATAAAGACACAGTAAAAAAACTGTAGTGTATGTTACTGTGCAGGATGGTATTAGCAGGTTGGTCAGACAAGCAGGCAAAGCTTTTAGGTCTACCCCATATGTCTTTTGTTGATGGGCTCAGTGGAGGTTGACCTGAGCTTGTGTGGTTTGGTGATCCATGACAGTGCTCCGGGTCTCTGGAAATTTCCCTCTTTTAACCTGCAGCAGCATCTCTCGAGCCACATCTCCCACTGCTATCTCAACTGTCAGACGTAGGGGGGGAAGAGCATGACACAGAGGCTCACAGACACTCTGAGAAAACAGCAAACTGTGGGATTTCTACTCTGCCAGCTCCCCTGCAATGAAATCCCCCCTGCCTTTTTGACTCTGTAGTGATTTTCTCCTGTTATCTCACTAAAATCCACACTTGTGCATTTTGTTCCTAAGAAGCATCTACAGGATAAGTCTGATTTTCAGCAAAAATATGTCTTTCTTTCACAAGCCACAATTGTGCATGACACAAAAAAATGTCATGTCTGTCTTTAAAGCAAGCTTTCCTCCCCTTGGTCTGTTCCTTTACAGATGCCATTAAGTCTGTGGCGAAATGTCAGGAAGGGAATAAATGCAGCACAGTTCAAAACTTTTACACTTGGTACACAGGCTAACATTTATTTCATATGCAACTTAATGCAACAACATAATTTTCCTGAAGCTATGTAGAAGACATAATTAGATGCATAAATACCCTCTTAAAGTAAACAGATTTTTTTTTAATGAGACAGAACAAATTATGCGTTTATAGGCTTTTTCCCTGAGATTGTTTATGCAATGAAGTGCTAATTGCTGGTAGAAGTCAATGGTCAAAAAAATATGTGCATCTAAGAAGATAAAAGCTCAAAGGATCAGAGTTAAATGCAGCAATGGTAAGAAGGAATCTTTTATTGAGTGATATGACTTTACTCGTACTGTGATGTATGTGTGATGCTGTAGCGATTGGTTTGGCAATGCACAACTAATATGTATGTGATCTGTGAATATAGTCTAGTTCATGTGGCCTCCTTGAGATGTGTATTAGATAATCCAGTCATTTCAGAGCGTGGTCTGATAATGCCAGAGAGCCAGGGACTTTGTTTTGCTTTTAGGATCAGCACCTCTGACGGAAAGTACGACAGAGTGAATGTGACAAGGACAAGCCAGTGTTTTTTTTTTTATGTAGTACTTCAGCTGCCATGTTGTGTTTGATCAGACTTGGGACAATCAAGGGCTTGGGACTAGCTTCATTTTGATGTTGTGACATTGTCCTGTTAGTCTCGATGGGTCAGACTCACTGGAGACTCACACTTAATAACCCTGACCACAGGACATCTGATTCAAATGCATGAGGAAAGTTTGAGTTTTTCATTATACCACTCAGACGGACACGTTGTGTCTTCTGTTATGTGTTTGGGCAAACACATCATTTAGAGCCTTCCCTTCCCAGATGATAAATGCGAGAAGCATGTGAGGAAAGAAACCAATCTTTTTTTATCTGCCCTTTGAAAAGGACACTTTTGCATCTCAGACAAAAAGGGCAGGGGTGATCACTGACACACAAAAAAGACAATTAGAATAATAACAAACTTGGAAATGACATGTAGAGCCAAAAAAAGACCCATTCAAACTGTAAAAAAAAGAAAAATATAACACAAATACTAAGATAATTCAAAAAAGGTTCAGAAAAATATAAAAGTTTCACTGTCTGGATGGCTATCATAATAGGAATAAAGCAAATACAAAAGCTTTCACAGTTTCAGAGATGAGCTGAATAGTTCAGTTGAATGGTTTGCTCTCTTATAATTAAGTTCTGCAAATTTAAACAACACAAAGAGATATTTTTAGACTTCTATAGAATGAAGACAATGCTACTGCAGTGATACAGAATATAGCAGCAGCTAATGTTGCCTCAAGCACAGATGGGGTAAAACAGAGGTATGTTAAGTTCACTACTTTCTAACTTTACACCCTCTGATTTTTTCAAGTGTTCATTTTCCTGCGATGACTTGAGGTCTTGATACCATCTGATTGAAGTGAAATGGCCATTGAGGTAAATGATCATTTTTTGCACATCTCTGACTGGAAGAAAAAAATAAAAAAGTGGCACAGTACGATCTGTGAACAAATGTCGATGTGTTAAGTTACCGCAGTTCCGCTCTATTGTACGTTCAAATGTCAGAGCTTTCTCTTTGGTTCCATCCTGGTTTCATGCTGAGTGGAAGGAACTTGAAGGAAGTTTAGCAAATGAAACTTTTCCTGAGTGCATTTTCATTCACTTAAAAAGAACAACAGCGGTTATTGTAAAAGCTGAATGATCAGAATGATCAAAAACTACAAGTTACCAGTGAAACAAATAGCTTTGCTTCTACCTGCTGTTTTTAAAATGCTCTTTTCATTCCACAAGTGCTGTTGCAGCTATCTAAAATTGCTGGCTGGGTCAAGGCTTATCATACTCTGATTCCCTGCTCTACACTTTACCGCTACCTTTATGAACGCTTCCAGCTCTGTGTGTAAACTAATTGTACTGTTTTATCTACGCTCCAGGAGAAGCAGTGCTTAAAAAAGCTAAAATGGTTTACATCAATCAGAGTGCTGTGTAGGAGGCAGTTATTAATGTATAATTATTTCTCAGAGTGTCTTAAATCACGACACTTTTGGGAAACACCTTGTGCTCGAGAAATTTTCCACCATTACTTTAAAGGGGGGAAAGGTAAAGGATTATTCCAAAATTTTATGTTGAAAAGATATAAAATGTACCGGACATTAGTTTTATCTCCATGTCAAAAATATCTTTATTTTGTTGCAAAGATATCCACCAAAGTCGTCATGTTAACGAGTTAGCCCCTCCACATCCTCCATGTTCTCAAGTAGTTACAGCTGGAAGATGAGCAGACTGTTTCACAATCTCTTTTAGCTTTTTTAGGCCCCGGAGTCAGAGTCCCGGTTTGAGCAGCTGTAAATCACTTCTGTGCTGTAATCCCTGTCATCAAACTGGCCTCCGTCTGTCTCAGAGGGTGTGTTCAATCCTGGCTGCTGTTTCCATTAACCTGACACGCCAGATGGTTTGCTACACACAACCATCTGGATGTTGTTCTTGGAAACTGTTTGGAAAAGTGCAGGCGGTTTCAAAAAATAGTGGGCAGGTGATTGGACGAATCATTTATTTGTCACAGTCTATCAGCAGCTGACTTCAACGAGGCAGATAAATGAACCCTATCACTCAGTAGTGAGAGCGCTACCGCCGGCAGAGCAGTGGGTAAATTAAACTGCCAAAGTCTAAAAAGAGTGAAAACATCTTTCCATCTGGAAAACCTTAAGTGCTGTTTTTTTTTCTTTTGCTCATCTTTAAATGAAAACAATCTTTCCTTGATGAGATATAACTGATGTGGTAGAAGCATTTATTGCTAACCTCTTCAGGAGTTGCCAATGTTATTATTTATTGAAAAGATCAATATGTGAGGTTAAATGTACACAATATCATGCAAATGTAGCTGCCTTGCAGGGTACCTGGATTGTAAATCCCCTTTTAGTGCTTGTAGTCAGGGCAGACTCATGTGTATCTCTAGGTGTGTGAATTACTGATCTGACAAGCTAACGGCAGCTATTAACTACAGCTAAAGATAGCTACAAAAAAGACTTACATGAGCAGCAAATAGCAGTTACTCTGGTGATATGCTGCCCCCTATCTTTTTGGTGAGACCCTTGACAGCAGGCAGTGTTACACATTATATCTTTAAGATGATTCTACAAAATGGTGTCCAGTTTATTAAACTGGTTGATATCCATTCCCCTGAATTATTAAAATATTCACTTTTAATTGTCGTATGATTATAATTGTTAAGTGAATAGTTACATTACATTTCCTTTTCATCATCTCGATTCTTTGTTGTCATGTTACGCTTGTATTTTCTGGACTCCCATGCTCTCGTTCTCACTTGCTTTGTTTACTGTGTCCCCAGCTTCTGAGAGTATTTCATGGCTTGAAGTCACTGCTGCCATATGGGCTCAGGTGTGACTTTAATGAGCTGTTTTGATCACTCAACTTTGAAAAATATTGTAGC
This sequence comes from Acanthurus leucopareius, assembly GCA_029814765.1. Classification (NCBI taxonomy): domain Eukaryota; kingdom Metazoa; phylum Chordata; class Actinopteri; order Acanthuriformes; family Acanthuridae; genus Acanthurus; species Acanthurus leucopareius. The sequence continues at coordinate 5,110,592 of JAQMCX010000009.1, read as the reverse complement.
CTTTTATCTTTACCGTAGTTAAAAACTTGTTCAGAACAACAAAAACAGCTTTACTGGCTACTCACAAAGCAGCTTAAACAAGAGGGTTGGCTTTAGGCGGCACCTTGGTGCTTCGAGAAGCCATCACAGTCGTGTTTGTTTTTTGTTTGAGTCCATCAATCAGAAAAGTGACCTACTGACGCACAAGTTACACAGATCTGAAGTGACAGCTGACAAACTAAAGCACAGAGTGATCAAACAGCAGACAAAGAAAGCCTGGCTGACACAACCTTTAAGTGAAAAATGTTGTACTGAAACATTGCTGTGGCATTGCTGAAGGTCCCATTTGGCTGCACAGATAAGAAAAAGGTGGAGCTCGGAAGCAATGAAGTCTGACTGAGTCAGACTATTTTGTTTGCCCTCCAGATTGCTTTTTGAGAAAATTTAACTAACTATTTCAAAATTTATGATTAAATCCTTCATTTTTTGATACCTTTTGAAGCACCACTCCAGAAAAAAACACTACATTTTTTTGTTATTCAAAGTAATTTTACTCATTTATTTTTGCTAACAAGCCTCCAGTTTTCCAATCCCTGAACAGTCATATGGTGTTTGTTTGCATGTCCACATTTGTGCATCCAAGAACAGAAAGAAAGTTGGCAGGATGGCCAGCAAAAGAGGTGGGCAATGCTGGCACAAAGTAAGCCAATTGGGAATTGCACATTTTGTCTGTCTTCTAATGCATTATTATACCAGTGAAATGTGGTCAGTACGAGGCTATTTACAGCATTTTTAACACCTTCACATAACGGCTTCATCCGGTACCCAAACTCTAGAGAGACTGAGTCATTTGGTGGTTTTTAGTTATTAAGCTGTTCAAATATAAGGCACTGTTTAAGAAAAAAGTGAAGAAAATAGCTTCATCATGCGTGATGCACAGATGGTTTGTCAGAAATATGTTCTCCCTGCACCAGTGCCTTGAATTAGTCCTGCTTCAGTGGAACAGTTCACAGGGACAAAACTCACAATCTGCCCCTGCTCCTCTTTTTCTGCACCATCACTTGCTTGCTTCATAAACACAGTATGATATTTGCCCGAAGAGACTGAGAACTTTGGAAAGCACTCTGTGCAATTTTAGCTTGCAGACGACTTTGCAGTACTGAACATTAGTTTTCATTATTTTGTTTGCAGATACAATAAGACTTAGGTTAAAAATAGCTGTTCTCCATCATGTTTTGAAGATAAAACACCGGTTGGTTGTCACTTCAGATGTTGCAGACTTTCTTGACTGAAGGGATTTTTTAGCTGTTGGTGACTTGAAGTGATTCCAGTGTCATGTTGATGCTTACATACTGACTCTCAGTCTGATTTCCCAAAAGAGTTACCAAAAACAGTTGGCACAAAAAGTTTTTGATTGTTTGTTTGCGCAGTTTTATTGGATGAGGAAGGGGAATTTCATTACTTTTTATTTCTTACCAGAAACTAAAAGGTAAGAGGGGCTGTAGAAGTGGTTCCTGCAAACAAGATGATATATGTTTTGATTATTTCAGCCAAGCAGAAGGGAAATACCAGAAATGTTTGCTTACCTTGGAAAAACACAACATACGCTCACCATTCCCCGGAGGTTTTTACTGGGGTTATTTTTGTTCCTATAAATAACTGACCACACAAGTAGACAATATGAGGTCACACTGAATTATTTTTTTGGGCAGCAAAACAGTGTGATCAGAGGAATAGCTCCTGTGATTCACACCTTTGTGGTTAAATTTAAAAAGCTCTCCCACTCATGCGTAAACTTTTTCTACAAAGTTTGATTATTCATAGCAGCAGAAAAACATTGTAGAGGAGTCAGCAGTAAATACCTGCAAACAGTTCATCCAACAGTAAAGTGAAGCAGTCCGAGTAAAATTAATATCTTTTCCATGTAAACACATTAACAGCGATTAATTCCCTGTCCTGCGCAATTCTGTGATTTTGCATCACTTGTTTATGCTGTGCATGTCTTATCCTATATATCGCCATTATTAAATTAATTATTCTGCACTTTACTGCTTTTTGCAAAACTGCTTAGGTGCTAAACTCAATTTCATTGTCTCAGTGGTTGTACTTTGTGCAAGGACGACCAACTTTCATCTAATCTAATCCAAAAGCTGAAGCTCGGCCTCTTTTTGGACAATGTAATTACTTAGTTTGTTAGCCAAAGTTAACTTGAACTGCCTGCAGAAATAAATCTTATATAAGAAAATGCAACAACTGAAACCACATTGATTGGATGTTAATCACTTCTTGCTATATCTGATAGGCCCCTTTTTAAAAAATGTTAGTGGGTTGTGAAAAAAGGTTTAATCTTATCTATTTTTAATAATGCATCAATACATGTCAGTAATACATCAATAAATGCCCTTGGGTTTCACATTACTTCTGGAAACATGACCAATAAGGTTCCATAAGCTCAGAAGAAACAGGGTTTTCAAAACTGTGCAACCCAGGAACTTTTTAATCAATAGTTAACTATCAATTAAGCATTTGGAAGAGTTTAACTATTAAAAAAATACATTATTTACATCTTATGATCTCTTTATTAGACAGAGTACAAACTATTTTTGTACATGTATAGTAAATACAGAGAAGAAAGTCTGAATCCCTATTAAAGCCCGTCACAGAGCACTTGATGTATAATGTCTGTGAGCTTGTTTAATGTCTTGTTGTACATTATCTTGAAATGTGTATCAAATATTTTTTTAATGGGCTTCAGTGTAACAAAATAAACAGCTTTGATTGAAATACAATTACCGTTCAGTTGAATGATGCTTTTTGAGCTACATCACGCGGGGTCTCCACTCTTTCTTTTCACTCAATGATGTACGACATCGGCTTCAAGCTAACGTAATTTGTCGCTGTTATGCGATAAAAAGAACTAATGTCCCTCCTGGAAATTACTTGACTTCCTCATTGATGATACAATAAGCAACGCAATCTAAAATCTTCAGTTTAATTGCCTTCGTTTACGTTCAGATCACATCAGAGACATTATTTGCTGTATCCCACTTGCTTGGACTGCACAGGAACTCTGTAAATGCCACATGGCAGTTAATCAATGAGCATGTCGAGGTGTTCCTTTTCGCACTGTCAAGCAAACAAGCACAGTGTGTTTTAGAGTGTATTAAAGTTGACTGTTTTACTGCGTCTCGAGGGATCCACGTTCCAGTCATTCAGTAGTTTTATTGATTTGACAGACTTTGATTTAACGCAGCGATAAACAGCTCCCACTTAAACGGCTGACAAGTGGGATTTTCCTCATGAACAGCACAAAGCACTGTCTAGTCTTAATGCAACAATGAATGCCATAGGCCAAATAAAGCACATTGTGAACCTGCTTTCAGGGGTTTTTTTCTTCTTCACCTCTTTTCCTAGCCGCCATGAGCTTTTTTTTCTTGCTCTCCAAATACAAATGTCACATTACGTAACATTAATTTGAATGCAAAGGGTCTTACTCTGCTGCTGCCACTGCCTGCAGGGTCACTGTGGGCATTTTTTTAAGGTGGATGGTTTCCTCACTTGGTTATTCTCAGTATATCACTTTAGTGTTGACAGGAATTGAGTCATGATGAGTGAATATTAACATAATACACTACGCTGAGTGAGATTTGTCTGAACTGCTTATCCCCAAAAGGAAAAACAGGTATGATGCACATTTCTAAACAGTGAGATGAAGATCTATGCAGTTTTTATTCAGAGTTGAGAGGGTAATACACACTTGGGGGCCTGACCTGAAAATACTGTCATCAGCAAAACCATATGCTCATGTGAGTTTTCATGCACAGTAATAAGAAAAACACCTTAAATAAATTAAGTCTGTCACGGCAGCAGAGTTGTGCAAATTATCACTCTAAGTGGCCGGCCATAATAGAATAGAAGAAAATAAACTTCACACATATATTGCTGCTCTGTCTCCACCCAAGTCTTCATAGGTTTTTCAGCGTTAAGGAGATAAAGGGGCCTCAAGAATGCACAGAGAGGAGCAGAAAAATAAAAAATTCAGTTCAAAGTTGATTGCAGAATGCGGGTTTTAAAAGATATGCAAATAAACTGACAGAGGTAAGAGGCTTTGCATTTCCCCACCATGAATAAAATTTGTGCTGCCGAAATTGGTATTCTGTGAAAGACTCAGGCAGATAGCGGTGCTCAAGTTCGAACTGAGCTCTACAGAAATTACATGGATGTCTTGGCTTACCTGCTTGGCAAACACTTCACTAAAAACCTCCCCGCAACAAACAACTGGCCTGCACCAGCGCCTACTCTGAAACTCTGAGTTCAGCACCTGAAATTGAATACAGATGAGAGTCTCGAGCAGACGACGCTAAAATTGAGTCCAGCGAGGATTTGAAAAACATCAACAACTGTTTGCGACAAAATTTGCTACAATTTCATTGTTTTCTCAACCGTGCTCCGAACTCTTTTTCTTGCAGGGAGTGCTTACAGGGAATGCATGGATAATGGGACGTGGGCGTTGAAGAGCAATTACTCCAATTGTGAACCCATTTTGGAGGAGAAGGTTAGTGGTGCGTCGCAGGAGCAGTCCTGCTATGTCCTTCATTTTGCAAGCAATCGCTTAACCGTCTCGGATAAATGCTCATCACAGTTTCTCATAATTACACTAATGGCGCACAGAGGAAAAAACACACACACACACACACACACACACACACACACACACACACACACACACACACACACACACACACACACACACACAATCAGATATAGCAAAGGAAATGTGATGTTTTTGATTGCTTGAGGCTTGTTGAATTGCATTCTCTACGTTCTATGTTGTGTTTAAATGTTTGAACATTCGTTTCCAGACGACTTAACAAATACCTCAGCGCAGTCTTGTCAGTGTCCCTTTGAGCAAAGCCTGGGGCCAAAAAAAAGTAAGGCCGGTGCATTGTACGTAATGAGACTTTTGGCCTGATTACCCCACATCACGCCTCCTTATTATGTGTCTTTCTGGGTCTTGCTCTATTTTCTGTGATAATTTCAAGTCTGACATCTGAAGTGTGTCAATGATATAATCCCTCTCTTACTTAAGCTAAACCTTGAAACAAGAGTCTAGAGAGCAAAATTAATAGATAAACTCCGGTTCACCTTATGTGTTTTTGCTTTCCTAACCTCTTCTCTTTGTCTTGTTGTCCAGCAGACACACTAAAGAAGTAATTCTCATGTTGTCTTGACAGAGGAAGTATCCCATGCATTACAAAATAGCGCTGATCATCAACTACCTAGGCCACTGTATCTCTGTGGGAGCTCTAGTCGTGGCCTTCATTCTCTTCTTGTGCTTAAGGCAAGTACAGAAATAGTACCCATCTAAACGTGTCCTGTATGCATGAGACGTCCTGGAGACAATCAGGGAAATGTGCATAATACCCTCGGACTGATTATCATTAACTCGCTTATGTCAAATGAATAGAAGTCTGCCGCTCGGCTCGGACGGAGCACTGAGTTTAAGAAAGACATAATGTGTATTTCATAACATGTCTTTCTTTCTAAGCGGTCAGATCTCTTTTCATGTCCTCATTTAAACACACACACACACACACAAACACACAGGGACCCACACTTACATCCTCTGTGAGAGAGCAGGGCTGATGCTAAACAGCCTCAGCTGGGTTGTTCACCACGGTCTGATCGATGTGAGCTTCTGAAGGCAAATATTGATTTCTTTCAGCTGAAGACCAAAATAGTCGATGTTTCACTTCAAAATTAAATCTTTTTTAGATCTCATGGAACAAACTGCAACTGCAAATCAACCTAAAACTGCCCGTTAAAAACCTGACAAATGAAATCATTTTATCTTTCAGCAGCTCATAAAACATGAGGTCCCACTATATCTGCAGTATAGTATCAACATGTTCTCTCTTCACACTCTTCATCGCATACCGACACTTGGACCCCCTCAGTGTCACTTCTTAAAGCAGTGGGTGTCCCCGTAGCATCTGTTAGCAAATAGTAAATAAGTCTTTCTAAAACACGGTGAACCTTGTGAAATGGTTTATGTTTTCAGCACTTGTCTAACATTGTGAAACGGTCGCAGTTTGGATATTTTTAAGCACCACGACTTCTTGGTTAGGTCCAGATAGAAAACTACTCTGGTTTGGGTGAAGATTGTTTGTATCTCTGGGACATGAACCCAGTCTCTTGGCAGGAAGGATGGATTAACATTGTAATTATGAGCAAACAAACCCTAAAGGAGTAGCCTCTGCTTTTAAAAGATAACACCAAAAAGAGTCCTCATCACGCTGCCACATGTAAAGAGTCAGAAGAGAGAACAAGCTGACAGCACACAACCCAACACAGACAGGATACATACTGGTGTATTTTAAGATTTATTGAAACTTAAACTCTTACACTATGTATATCTTTGCACTATGAATGATTTCTGTTGTAAATAAATGTCCATAAATCTGCTTAGAAATCACATAAAAAGTTGCCTGATATTGTTTTAGAACTTGCCAGAAAATCCTTACATTTTTAAATATCCTTCAGTATCAAAGTAATCCACCGAAGATTGTCTGTACTTCTGTGAGAGCCGTGGAAAAGAGAAGTGCTAAAAGCTAATTTGCCATTCTATACAAACCTTCATTTTCAAAAGTAAGTCATTGCAAAAGGAAGTGATAAAATCATGCATTTTGTGGAGCCTCCGTCTGCTATAATATGGCTGCCAAATGATGTACAGACGGGATAAAAAAACAATAGTATTGCCTTCAGTCTCCCGCTGGCATTATTCAGCCTCACTGTTCTTTGAATAAGCTGCGCCGCCTCTATGACAGAATCATAATAAAACATTTCTTTTGTTCGTTGCAGGAGCATACGATGCCTCCGAAACATCATCCACTGGAATTTGATCACTACCTTCATACTGAGGAATGTTATGTGGTTTCTGCTTCAGTTGATTGACCACAATATCCATGAGAGCAATGAGGTAACGGCAGAGATTCACAGTAATTAAAGCACTGCACACACTTAATATACAAACCCATTAGAAAGCTTAATTATAAATAATATTACACCAAGCGTTTGTGTTTCTGTTGTTATTTAAAAGTAACTTTGAGTCCTTCGTCTTTTTTTTTTCAGCCTTGGTGTCGGTTAATAACAACAATATACAACTACTTTGTGGTGACAAACTTTTTCTGGATGTTCGTTGAAGGATGTTACCTTCACACAGCCATTGTGATGACTTATTCAACCGATAAGCTCAGAAAGTGGGTCTTCCTTTTCATCGGCTGGTGTGAGTATCTTCATATTGATGGTGTGTTTGTAACACTTTGCTCACTGTGAGCTGGCGTACATGAGGTTTACATTTTGGTACAAAAACAATGTTTTTAAGTCCAATATAGTAAACACGAAGTATTTTCTACTATTTAAGAATGGAGATGTGCGAAAAGAGGTTTTCTAAATCGATATTTTTCATAGTTTTATCATTTTTTAATGGATTTTTAATAAAAATGAAAAATACTTAAACACATGCTAATCTGAGTGCACAATTTAGTCCCACAGTTTGACCTTATAAATGCACTGATTTTGTTTAGTTCAGTGAGCCCAAATGATTATGAATTGTATTTTCAAAGTTCCTACTTGACCTCTGAAACAGCAGGTGACAGAACAATTTCACCTCAAGCTTCATTCACGGGTTGTTTTAGAGATTTCACTTATTTCACGTGATCTTCAGCAGCAGATGGTTTTTGCTCAGTTGTCAGGTTAATGTAGACGTTCAAATTTTCATATTTACTGAACCTTAGCAGGACTTTTCTCATCAAAGTTGGTTTAAGAGTTGAGTTCCAAATGTTCATCGTTTTCCTTACAAACAGCTGTTGAAAGCACTCAAAAAATGCAGCCGGGGTCGTTACAGGACAGGAGTTCTGGGCTAACCCCTTTAACTTTTCCAGCATCAGGAAAACAACAGACAAAAGGCTTTTCTTGGTCTTTAGAAGTTTCAGTTTTTATTAGCTGACACAGTGCAACCAATATCATTCATTTTACTTCCAGACTGAAAACTCACTGCAAATCTTTTCCCCCTGTTACACTTATGTTCATTGTCATTTTGTGCTGAGCTTTGTTTGAGGAAAGGTTGCACACAGAAAGGCAAAAGACAGGGGGAAAAAAAGGGGTTGTGAAATCCCACACAAGATCACATTATATGACAAGTTGGGTCTGGTCAATAAAAAATCTGGACCACGGCTTTTTAATGTTTCTATTGGAACCATTCACAACTTTTTACAATACGTAAGCACTGAAATGATTGTGTTTTAGAACTGAAATGAACTGAACTGAACTGGTTGATGGAAAAGAGGCTAAAACACCCAAAAGTCCACGCAGTGGCTGTTCTGCACTGTGAATCATATCACATATCAAATCATTTTACATTAGTATTTATATCTTTTTCATTAGTTGTGGACACAGGAGCATTTGTCAAATAAAAGCTGCTTATATTTAAAATGCTATGTGTTAGTGTTAATGTGTGGTTGTCTGCCCAAAATAGTCGCCTTCAGAATTGGATACATTGCTCAGGAGCCAGCTCACCCTCACCTTAACACAGAACCACAAGTGTTTCAATGAAAAAAAGACAGTTTATAGAACAGCTGGACAAAAGTGTTATGACATTTCTCACCAACTCAAAGGGAACATTTGCTTGAATGAAAGCACTTAGGTGAAGTCTGGTCAGAGACTGAAGCAGAGAGACCCCTTACTGCTTCAGTAAAGCTCTAATTTTCATAAAAGAACAGAGCTGCAGTGAAGTGTGAAAAATAAATGTCTTTTTTTTTTTGCTTGACTTGTGATAGAATCATTTTTTGAGGATGTCGCAGATGCCCTGTCATGACCACATAAATTATCAACGCTCACCTTGACTTACACTAAGCTACTATGAAAACTAATGTCAGTATTTTCCATCTGGAGGCAGAGTAATGCACATGGAAACATGCTTGTATGCTTCCCTGAGCCTGCTGACATTTCCCTCCTTCCTTTTTCCTTTTTTTTTATGGACTTTGTATGTTCTCGGAGGAAAAAAAAACATGCAGAGTGCTGCATGGAGGTTGTGCAGCAGAGCTTTAAGAACACAACAATGAGAAATAAACAAGCGTGCAGAAGAGAAAATCTAGTTTAAATGACCTAATGAGATTCTTTTGATGAACTGCATATTAGTGCCGCTTCCTCTTTGGTCAACTCATCCGCACTTGAAATTCCCCCAAGCTTTCCTGCAGGTGGAGATTTAACTTTGTCTTCATCTTAATCCAATATATCTGTGCAACCTGTGCCCTGAAGGCAGCAGTGTTGGAATGTCTCTTCAGAAAGACTGAAAGTTTTTGTTAGAGAAATCTGCTTCATCTTTTCTATTAATTGCATTAGCTAAACATTCCAAAGGCCATATTTTGTTTCATTATTTGAGGTAAACCAGCAGGTCAGGCAGGCAGAGGTGGACTGGGATAATTCTTCAGAGCTCTTACTGGGCTTATCTCAACCATCATGAAGCTCCTCTGGCTCTAAGTGGAGATAATATAACTGGAGATACATTTACGATGTGCATAGAACGGTGGTGCTATTTTCTTTTTTAGAGCATGAACCTCTCTCATAAAGACATTTTACGGATTAAGCGAGATATTTACAGCCTTTCAGAGCACTTTCCTCTCAGGCTTTTGCCCTTTTAACGTGTCCCTGTCAGCTCTTGCTTTTCTCTTTTCCTCTTGTTCTCTCTTTCTTCAGTGCTGTTCTTCTTTCTCGTTCACGGCTTGGCCACCCCATGTACTACCTTTACATCATGTTGATGTGTATGAGTGTGCGATGAGTCATGTGTGATTTATGGTGAAGGCGTGTGTTGGGGGGCTTCTTATGGTCAGTATAGAACAATATGCACTGTTTCTTTTGTTCTCATTAGATATCTGACTGCGACACTGACATGAGTCTTGAGAGATTGTACAGTAAATTAGAATTCATCAGGAAATTATGGAAGTGGGGCAGGTTAAATCTGTCTTCCACCAGAGGCCTGACGGTAGCTGGAAACCCAAATAGGTTAAGACCTGTATTCTTTCAGCTCTGTTAAAGGTCATTTCTCCGATCAGTTCACTTTTATGAATGTCTGAACTGCTTTAGTTATAAAACTTCAACATATCTGGTCAGGTTTTCATCACTGTTTTATTAACACCTCTAAATTCTGCACTCGCTAATGATATTTAGCTAGAAGATGTTGTACTCATGTGGCAACCTCAGGGGTTGAAAAACTGAGCGAAAGCAGAAGTGTCAAAAACTGCAGTTTAGCAACTTGAGGCAAGAAAGTGAGTTAATCCCCAAAGAGCCCCAAAGTCAAATTTACAGCTGAAGTAAACATGATTACAGCCTGGTTACAAAAAATGGTTCTGCTCTCTGTAGCTAATTTTCCTATTCTTGACAAATGTATGGGGGTTGAATTTTCATTTAACTCACTTGTTTAAATCATATAGAGACTTACAATTATGCATAAAGGGCACAGCTGTTTTAGATGGGGAAATTTTTCATGCAAATATCAGACAAATAATGAGGCTTGTTGTCCAAGAAGTCTGTGGTTAACCCACGCTCCACCTCCATGCCCACGGCACTTTGAGATAGCACAGACTGGAGTCGCAGCACTGAGCTTCACAAAGGCTCTGCAGAAACCTGTGGGTGTCATCGCTGAGACTACATTCATGTTTTATGCAATCAGTGGTTTTGCCCAGTAAGTTTGTCAGCTCACTGTCAGGGTGAGAAAGCCGAGACTGAAACTTCTTTTTTTGAACAGGAACTGCAGACCTCAGGGCTTTGGGAAAGCAGGGTGATATCCTGGAGGGCTTAACTTCTTTTGCATCCGTCTTTACATGCAGCAGGAGGCAGCAAAAAGGGTTCTGGTGCAGCTTAGTCTGAAAAACAGTGTGCAAAACAAGCATAAGCTCTGGAAGCAGACAGCATTTATGTGAAAACAAGTAAAATCTTGTAGCTCAAAAAAAGTGAAAGAGAAATGTGTATTGCATGGAAGTTCTTGAAAAGTTTTGTCTCTTCATTGTGAGGAAGAATGACTGCTTACCAAACTCACATGGTTTATTTATTTAAGGATGACTCAGACTCACTTGGTGAGTTTCTTTTTATGTAACTTTGATCAAATGAAATCTCTGGAGTATGCAGACTTGTGCATGTCACTGCTTTGACCAGCGGCTAAATCTTTAACAGATCACTGTTGAAATGTGGTCTGAGTCCATTAGAAATAGCAGCAGTGTGCCTCTGTGAAGGAAGGAGAAATTTACATGGGCTTTCGCTTTTTCTGAGATGATCTTAATTAATTTTAATTATAATTTTCACACATATGACATCTATTTAGTCACACATTTGAATCTTTGTCATTTTTATTCAAGTCTTTCTGGAAGCGTTGAATGCTTTTGCAAAGTTTTTAAGAAGACCAACAGCTATTAGTTGCACAACATTTGGTTTTTATACATATGTTCGTACATCCGTTGGTTCTTTACTGGACCCCTGTGAGGGCAGCAGCTGGTTCCTGAGTGATGTTCCCGTGACTGTGAAGCCCTGTTTCTTTTTCTTTTCAGGATTGTACTTTGTAGCAAGAGTCTTGTAGTCTTGTTATTTTTTTTCTCTTCTCCATTGTGATCAGGCTGCACAGTGTCACACAATATGATTCTGTTGGTCATTATTCTGACAAAGTCTCGCCACTGCCACTGAAAAGAAAAGGCTTTTGTTAGTTTACCAAATGCATTTTCTTGTGGATATCTTTAATAAATAGCACATAAAAACTCATGTTTGTTCAGGTTTTTCTAACAGTGTTTGAAGACCTTGGTATTGTATATGTTTTATGTTATTTCTGACCTACATTAATATACATTATTTTATTATTCTAGGTATTCCATGCCCTATTATTGTAGCCTGGGCCATAGGAAAGCTCTACTATGAGAATGAACAGTAAGTATCTCAAAAGAAAAATGTTTTTGACTGAGATCCTCTAATATTTCCTAAATCTTTAATTCAATTTGTTGATTTCTTTCTTTTCTTCTGTCAACAGATGCTGGTTTGGTAAAGAACCTGGAAAATATATAGACTACATTTACCAAGGACCGGTTATTCTTGTGCTTCTGGTGAGCACGCTGCGTCCACCACCATTATTTCCACACTGTTTGCACACTAATGTTTACACTGACATGAGATGTATCACTAACGTCCACATGTAGGTGTAAACCCATGAAAAATGGCTGAAATGAAAATGGTTCTGTAATGAAACCCATTTTCCTCCTGCATCTAGCTTGTTGGTGGAATTAATCTTCCTGATGGGTGAAGGTATTTCCAATCATGAGAAACCTGAAAATAAGAAACCGTATTGATAGGAATGTATTTGCCAATGATTGTACAGTATACAAGCTATTACCGATGTTCAGTGGTGCAGTGGCCAGTTCTGATTGGTGTGAACATCTAACACTGTCTTTTTGAAAAAGGAGTTGATTTTGACTCGTGTTGCTAATTTCCCTCCTTAGCATTAATGAGGGAAATCTGTTTTCAGCAGGAAATTGCTCTCATATTAAAGTGTGAGCTATTACACTGAAAAGAGTTGAAGACTAAGTATGTGTGTGTTGTTTTCCTTTCTAGATAAACTTTGTTTTCCTCTTCAACATAGTAAGAATTCTTATGACCAAACTAAGAGCTTCAACTACATCTGAAACAATACAGTACAGGTGAGTTGATACTGTGGATGATTGTTTGAGGGCTGATTGATGGGTTTTTTGGACTGAGATTGAAGGAGATGAGTTGAACAGCTCTCCTTGCATGTTCATGCATTTCACCTCTTTGAGGGCTTATAGAGAAAGTTTAAAGTCAATAACTTTTGTGGGATTTCTGTGTCAGGTAATTGAAACTTTCAAGGCAACACTTGAAAGAAAATGGACAAATATAGCCTTTAAGATGTACTTTAGCCTTTTATTTTAAGCCAAAAACTTATCAATCATCTGATAGTGCCACTCTCTCTCTCCTCCTGTTCCCCCCTTTCAAAGACAAAGACAGCAGCATGTTTTAAGACCCTGAAGAAAAGCATTTTTAGCATCAAAGAAGTCAGTAAAGAAAGCAGCTTATTTTTAACATCCATAATTACATAACCTCTTACAAATCTGTGAGTTTGATCCCTTCTGTCCTCTCAGAGAGAAAACATATTTGGGGATCAAGCTTACAGAGGGGATGACTTTTGGGATGTGACATGCTAACGACAGCCCTGTATAAAGTTTTTATTTTTTCCTTTTTTAAGCAAGTACCTTTGGTTACGAAGATATTAAGCAGATTTAATAAAATATTTTTTGTCCGCCATTTCCTCTTGGCTGCATCTCTTCTTTATGTCTCTGTTCCTCTCTTTCTCCTTTGTTGTCCTTTCTGTGGTCACGCTGCTTGGCCACGCGCCCCTCCACACACTGTCTTGATGTTATGTTGATGTAGATGGGCATGCAACCAATGTGCTCCCTCTGTACTTCTTGGAAATGGCTCATTTAATTTAATCCCACCAGTCATTTTTGAAGGTGGAAGCCTATCATGCGTCTGACAGGACTTGATGAGTGAGTAAAAGCAAAGATTCGGTGTTTGCTTGAGAGAGCAGAGCCTGTTTTTTTTGTTGAGTTGTTCATCTGACCACTAAATTGGGAGTGTTTTCCCACCTTTTAGGTTAAGTGTATTTTTCTCCTTCGGGGATGATTGAAAGCGAACATGATGTCGCAGCTCAGATAAATTCAATTCAGGCTTTTCAGGCTTGAGTTGGATTTACGGTTGAAGTGTGACGGATATGCTGACATGAGTCAAGCAGACTTCAGTGAGCGGAAGATAAATTGTTAATCTGGAAGAAGAGCATAATGGTTCCTTCAAAATGCTGCCTGTTTTACCAGAATTACATGAAAGGTATACGGCAAATGCAACAAGGAAGGATGGGAATTTCTGTAATCTGCTTGAAACAGTATGTCAAGGCTGTGGACAGCAAACATCTATTTTTTAAAGAATATATCTCGTCATATTTAAACCCCCAACTTGCCCTCCAATTACAAGTTCAATCATTTATCCTCCTCAGATGCATTTTCTAAACCAAAATCAATTATTACAACTTATTTACATTTGAATTATTGAATAGACTTTGATGGTTATTGTAAAAACTATCAATTAGCAGCATATGCGATGTTATACAGCATGTGCAGTGGGATTTTTGTGTTTCCTTGTCCACCAAAATCAGTGCTGTGAATACTGGAAATGCTGAGTGCTTAAAATAGAAATCATCTGTCAGAATGTTAATATGCTTAGTGATGTATTAGTGATTGGTCTGTGTCTAGACAGGACGACTTTTGCGCATGATCCTCAACTGCAGTCCGCTTAATATGAACCTAATGTTGACGGAGGGACGACAGGTAAACTAGGGGGTCGCAAGTTGTTTTTTTTTTAATCAAGAGGGTTGGCGTCCCCCCATCCCCCCTCAGGAAACGACTGAAGGTAGCAATTAACCATTTATAAGTTCTGAATAAATGTGGTTTAATAAAAGAAATGGTTCCCATATTGCAAACTAGGCCTCATCTCTAATAACGTGCTGCTAATCTATGAAGCAAAGCGTTGGTGTGTGTTTTATTTCCCAGTCCTCCACTGACACAGATTCATGCCTTTTTTCTCGAAACCACCTTGAATGAAATCCAAGACCTTATTTTATAAGTGAGCAGCTGATGTTCCATTCCTGTCTTCACAGAAAAGCCGTGAAAGCAACACTGGTGTTGCTACCTCTGCTGGGCATCACCTACATGCTCTTCTTTGTTAATCCGGGGGAGGACGACATCTCACAAATCGTTTTTATCTATTTCAACTCCTTTTTGCAGTCTTTTCAGGTGAGAAAAAAAAACAGATAATGATACAATGTGACACGGGCCAAGGTGTGAAAAAACCCACATGCATGGTGTGAGTGAGTCATGCTGCTTCCTCAGTGTGTGCCGTTGCAGAGCAGTATCACTTCTTCGGGGATGACTTTTTCGTGGTCTGAGCCTGAGTCTCGTCTTGTGGGAAGATGATATGAAGGAGCATCCTGGCTTTGCGTGCACACAGAACGGCCCTGATGCCTCATGTTCATGTAGCTCTCAGTTGACAGGATAACAACTCCATGTGGGCACGATTTTCTCCTCTGTGGCCATTTAAAAAAAAAAAAATCTTTTCTATCTTCTATGCTTAAATTTAAGACTGAGTGGGAGGCAAAAAAAAAGGGATCTCAATCAAAATGTATTTATTTTCAAGAATCATCTTTGGCCTGACAAAACGTGTTCCCAGAATGAATGCTTGATATTTTTTTCCCTGCTGTCTGTTCTCTGCAAAATCTGAACACTTTGATGTCTAATTACGGTGCTACCAAACAATAAAGCTGCATTTACTGCTTCTAGTAACGATAATGTGTGTAATCCTGCAGGGGTTCTTCGTGTCAGTGTTTTACTGCTTTCTGAATGGAGAGGTGAGTCACAGGAGCTTTGTGAAAGTCAGTATTCATGAATTAAATGAAATTGTCAATGTGCTCCTTGATATATCAGCTTATTAAGGCTCCACGTGAATATCTCTGATTAGGTTAGTGGCGTTTTGCTCTAATCTCCTCTTTACAGATGAGTTCAAGCAGAGGTAGCTGTCATCAGGAACATTTTTTGTTCCCCTAAGAATGGATAAAGATGGGTTTTCATCGATTTAAATAAACACAAATTGCTGGAATTCCAGCTGTTTGAAAGTCAGTGACGCTATTATAAGAATTACACTTTTGACAGGAGCTGAAATATAAAGGACTGTCTTGCTGTTCTCTCTCATTTCCTCGAACAATTGAAGCTGGAAAGAGAGTGGAAAGAGGTTTAGTTTGACGAGAAACTGTGAAGACTTTGAGTCACCACTCCACTGAGTCACCACTCCTGTAGTTAATACAAGTGGCTGTGAAAGATGGAGGAACTGTTTCAAAGTTTGGACATTCAGACTAACATAGATGTAGAAAGTTTCCTTGTTTGGAGGAAATGCTTCTTGTGTCCTTCCCTGATTCAAATATGTAAAATATGATTAAGTATATATATTTTTCAGGTGAGGGAAACCTCTAAATGCCTACTTTTTCCCTCCATTTCTATCCACTTGAATCTAGCTTTTCAAATATTTACAGTGAATTCATATTAAAAACCTTTTTAATTACTATTTCCATCCACCTAAAATCTAAGTTTGCATATCATAATCTAACATTTTACCACCAATATCTATAAAATTCCTCAAAAACCCTTGAGACTGTCTCGATTGACGGGCCATAATGTAAATGCAGTGTTTATAATATAACGGTTACTTAACTAATAAAAGGCTTTGGGGGCTTGTTTAGCCAAGGGAGCAACATGTTAAATTGCCTTCCAATTAGTTTAAAGGGTCGATGTGAGAAAACAGTCTGCTGACTATAGCTTCATGTTTAATAAACAGGCTGTAAAAGGGGAATATAATTTCTCATTTGGTGAATATGCATATGTCCTAGTTAACAAGGACCAGCTCACACTAGCTATGCATATGTAAAAGCTGGTATATTAAGTCCAGTAATGTCAGATTTATGCCTATAATTTTTAGGTGCGTTCTGCAGTGAGGAAGCGGTGGCACCGCTGGCAGGACAACCACGCCCTCCGAGTGCGGGTGGCCCGAGCCATGTCCATCCCCACATCTCCAACCAGGATCAGCTTCCACAGCATCAAACAGACGACAGCTGTGTGACCGAGGGAGCAGCACATTATCTCCATCACAACATCTAAGGGAACAGACTTAATCGTTTTGTCCGGTACAAACAATGAAGAGATTCACAGGACAGACTGATGCTGCAGTCACTCAAACTGCATACGTAGTCTGATCGGACACATCCGACTTTTGGAGGGTTTACCTTCTGTAATATACTGTACATGAGGTACAGCGGTTTACTATTTTTTCCCCCGGATGGATTATTAAAAAGACATAAATGCCATCATCAACATCAAGCTGTCACATCACAACAAGTGCAGTGATCTTATCGCTGTCATCTTCCTGCTTAGTGGTTATTAGTGGAGTGAAATGATCCCAGAGGATTTGCAGCAGGATTCTTCAGCAGCTCACTCGCTTGTAGGCATCTGGCTCCAGTCTTACTCAGCAGGAAGGTGACGAGAAATACTCGCAATTTAATTAGACACATCGACCGAGAAGCACTAAAAAGTGTTGCCAAAAGAAAAGCTATTTCTATAAAGAAGGATGAATGTCAGAATGCAGAAATGCTCTTTGAGTCTGCTCCTCTGTGGCTTCATCATCAGCTGCTTTCGACAGCTATGGGAGACGCTTTGAGGAAGAGGAGGGTTCACCTGAATTAAATATCAAAAAGTGGTTTAAAAGAGGCACTGCTCTCTGTTGGGGAAAAGGTGTTAAAAATGGTGACCAGGTTTTTTTCACCTCAAAAGACATAGTGATACATTTCGGTTAATGCGTGATGATGCTTTTATACAAACAAGCCATTTGAATGGAGCCTTTATAACGTGTCCAGAGACGAGTCTTAGTCTTCTCCTTGATGTCTGTGTCCTTTTATACAAAGCTGATGTGTGTTTGGTTTTGTACTGTGTCGTTGTGAACGTTGATGAAGCTAAGTTTCTCTCTCTCTTCCCGTGTTTACATACGTTTCCAGAATTTTTTGCTTCACCTTTGTTGTGTTTCGCTTTTTTTTCCTCCTCATAGAAGAAAAGTGTGAAGACAAAGAGCAATTTTATGTGTGACGTGCTTGAACTCTCCAAAGCTTAGAGATCATCAGTTTAAAAATGAAAGCTCCCTTCCAAAAGAGTATATTACTCTCGGAGCTTGGAAAGTGATTCTCCATAAAGCACGAGAACATGTTTCTGTAAGTGCCACAGACTTATCATTCAGGCACAGTGGAGGCAGATTAAATTCTTTTGGCTTTATGAAATCCTTGTGGCTTTCTAGTAATCAGTGTCACAACTAAGCTGTCGGTTCAAGAGACAAGAGGCTTGATGAAGTGAGCACCAGTTTGCCTGTGGTGCCAACTCTCTGTTCAGGCTGCTCACACAATAAAAGGAACAACCATCAATCAGCAGTGACAAACTCTAAAAATACTTTTGTCTTCTACAAAAAGATAAAAAAAAATGAATATTTTTGTCTGAGAAAAACTCAAAAAAGTCTGAGTTATGTTGCCAGCTTAAGTTTTGCAGATGCTTCTTTGTGTTTCCTTCCATTTGGTACATAACATCAGCAGTGTGCTTCAGTCTGTTTGTGACAGACTTGAGAATCTTGAAAGGGATGTTTGACATTTTTGGGAAACATTTATTTGCTTTCTTGCCAAGAGTTAAATAAGAAGATTGATACCACTTAAATGTGTGTCTGTGTAATTCTAAGACTAAAGCCAGCAGTCGATTAGCCTAGCTTAGCATAAAGACTGGGAGCAGGGGTAACCAGGCTGCAGGAAGTCACTGCCTCCAGCCGTGAAGTTGTCATGCATTTTCATTAAAAAAAGGAAAATTGTTGAGAAAATTTGCCTAGATTTTTTGTATTGAATTTAATGAAAGAGGATATGATATGTTTATAAGTAAGCTTCAGTGAGGCTGGATGGTGAACTTTGTGAGTTGAGGACAGAGTCAGGCTTGTTGCTCACCTCCGCTCTCAGTCTTCAGGCTGCCGGCCAAAGTTCTTTTATTTAATTGACATTAATTACAGGAGTATTGATCCAAACTCACAGCAAAGGAAGCAGATAGGCCGCTCATATTTCCCAAAATGTCAAACAGTTTGCAAATAATTTTGTTTATTCTAGTGGAGTTGTATTTATTTATTTATTTGTTATTTATTTGTTTATTGGTATTTCTTAAATTATGTTATACCATTTCAGGATTTAAAGCCACTTGATCTACAGAGGAGTTTGGATTTCAAAACAATGATAGAAAAATATCCTGAACTTTTGTGATTAATTTTGGACGAATAGAACACAAAACATTTTGTCATTCCTTGTTTTTTATTTTTTCATTTTTTGTTAATTACAAAACACATTTTTTATGATGATGTGCTGCTTGGCAGGACTGACGTAAGCCATTTTCTCCACCATGAATTGCTGTTTATGAAGTTTGTTGTGATGTGTCTTTTTTCCAACATAACAGCTTATGCAGCTGTGACACTGCACATCCTTCCATGACCCCATCATGTTATGTAACCATAAAATGAACATCACTTACAAAATTTGAAGTATTTTCATTTAGAAAAAAGAAAACAAATCATCTATTCAACCTCACCAAAGAGACAAACCGTGTTTACCAGCATCCAGAGGTTTATCGTCCACATATTTATAGTTGCCACTGCACTTTGTAAAACCAAATCCTGTTGATTTTATTTTTAAACACCATTAATTGTATATGATGAAATGTATTCAGTGCTGTGTGATGCCAGATTTGTTAACATATTTCTGTATATGAATAGCTAATTTAATGGAAAACTACTTGTTGAACCACCCATGTTGCCTTACAAACAAAAAGTAAATGCATATTTTTAAAAGAAGCTAATGTCTCTGTAAATGACGAACCATTGTGTTACTGATATACATTTGTAAATGCACATGTGAAAAGGAAAAAAAAACATTTATTTGAATTAAAACTATACTCTTGAAATTTATGCTCTTTGGCTTTTCATGTTAAAGGTCTTATATCTATAAGGGAGCTTGTAAACAGCAGTGACCAACTTGTCAGAGTGTATTTTGTCCATTCAGTTACACAATGAATCCGACTTCATATGTGGATTGCAGTAATGGGATCTACTGACTCATTTTCTATTCATAGCTGTATCTCCTAGCACTATATGAAATATGTAGCAGTCAAGTTATGACTCAATAAAATAATTATCTTTTTAATAGACCATTGCAGCCTCACTGGCTCAGTGACACGTAATTGTCTTACTTGTAAATATAGTTTTCAGTGGTGGAAGTGACGATGCCCTGAGATGCATTAGGTTATGTAATACACATGCAGATACAGTTTCTTTCATACATTTCAGGCTGAGCTCAGGATGAAGTGGAGCAGAAACAACTGTATCCCAAACCCCCCCAGGGTTCGATCAGTTGTAAATCCCCAAACAATTAACTGAGACTCTAAGGCTTGTTGTCACAATTATTGTCTTTTGATAGCTGACAACAGTATGAAAGGCGGACAGTGTATGTGGAGAGTGTACTGTTACCACAGGCGGACAGTACATCTGCACTTTATTGTGGACTGTTTGCCCCGAGCTCCTTTGTGTTTATATTAAACTGCATTTTGCCAGCCATGACCTCAGCTAGATATAAATGACTGGCATGATGGCCCGAGGTTGCCGCTGCAGTCCTGACACTGCTTTGTCACTCCTGATAATGCAGCGAGGTGTTTCTCATGACATTATGCATCAATTGGAAAACAAAAACAACTATGTTCAGAGAGATACGATGGTTTTTCTAATCACTTAAGGGATTGTTGCTTTCAGAAAGGATGATCTCTGCTGGAAAACAGATCCTGAGTGGCATCTTCTGAAAACACTGTTGATTTTATACATAATAGTCAGCTTAAGGCCATTGAGTGTAAGTCTACTCCGCCTGTGAAAACAGCTCTGTATAATGTCTTCTGAAGAGCTCTGTCAAGTGTGGGAAAAAAAACATGACACATATATGAAATTATCAGCTGCCTTGCACTGAGTTTTGTGTCTTAGAAATCAAAATGTTCTTTGTTTAAGCCACCGATCCTGAATACTCTGATCACACAGCAAAAAAAAAAAAAATTTTTTTTTAAATACTGAGATTTTATTTGTTCTGCTGTTCTAATTTATTGTTATTTTTCTAATCTAAATGTTCTTTACACGTTGCAAGGAACACATTTTGAGCTGCTATATGAGTATAATGTTGATGATGTAATATAAAACTTACCTGAAAACCTTAAAAAAATGCATGACATGCATGACATGATCTGATCATGCACTGAGTGCCTCACAGAAAGATGTCTGTGGTTGTCTAATGGGCAGTCTCACGTAGGCAGCCCTCCGCTGTGCTGTGTCAGTGTTGAAGGCAGGCCTGACTGCACTGACTGTCACTCTTCTAAATGTTTTGATCTATTTGTATTTCTTTAAAGCAATCTCTAGTGCTTTGGTTGGTGCTGAGTCCAGGATGAAGCGATATTGGCCCTGCTTACAGGCAGCAGGCACATGGCAGAAGGGGAGGAGAATGCTGGCTAAAATGTGAGCCAATGGCAGGCTTTCAAGCAGAAAGATATTAGATATACAGAGAACAAGATTACAATGTTCAACATGTCGAATTAGTTTGTTTTATACTGTTTGTTTCTTTTTTTATTAAATTAATGCAACATGCCTGCTCCGTGAGGCACCTATTTCCGACAAATCATTTAACCATGAAATATATTATTACTAATCTCCTTATAGAAGGATAATGGACTCAGTTCAAGTTCTTGACTCAAGGCTGGGAGTTCAAGTGATACCAATAGAATAATGTAGCGTTGCTCAAACCCTTTGCTAAGATAATGCATTCTGAACAAAGTCAGTCCAATCAATTGAATTAATCAACTCTATCCACAGAATGTCAAATTAGAACATTTTATTTCAGCATTACATTTCCCCACGTAAGGAGGAGCCGTTGGGAGCTGAGGTTGAGTACGATTAAAGTGCACTTTAACAAGAACGGCATTTCTATTTACCAGGAATCCCATTAAGGAAATGATTCCATTATGATGCAGCCGGTTCACTGAATTACTCAGGGCTTTGCAGAGTCGGAATATCCCAGCAACCATAAACTGGTGCCATCCTGGTGGTCCAATGGAAAATTGGCTGTGCACAAATGAAGAATAAATATATACTCTGACACTCAGGCTAAAGAGAGCAGACCAACAAAGATCATGTGGGGATGAAGGTCAGCAGGTAAGAGATGGAGCAGTGCTTGAAAAAGCTATTTTCAGTCAATATTAGGGTCGTGTTATGTTACGGTTAAGTAGATTTACTGGATTTATTTCCAAATTATTTTAATCCCTTGAAACCTGGTAGGTTAAATTGATACCAATAATTGTTTAATTTGCATAAGTTGATTAAATGTGTACCCCAGACCCTGGGAATTTTGGGGATAAGTATATAAAATGATTCATAAACATCAGGAGTAGCTGTTCTTTTAAGAACAGTACAGCCTAAAAAAAGTATTCTGATACTCTACCTTGATTTTATTTTAACAGTGTCAAGATCATTAACAGTAGCTTCAAAGAAGAGAGGACTAAAGCTAGTATGACAAGCTACTGTTAGTGGAGAAACATACATTTTTAAATCTACCTGAATGAAAATTAAAGAGGAGAACAAACTCCCTTTATACTCTATTAAAACACTTGGTTATAGTGGACATGGAGACTGATATTTGTTGGTGTTTTTAGTATCCACAAGGCTTGCCTATAGCAAATTCTGCCAATGGCGGTGAGCCCTGTAGAAAGTCAGGATAAACATGTGAACACTGGAAAGTTCAAGCAGAAGTGTAATAATGCACAATGAAGGATATTTTTCCCCCTTAAATTCAAACCTTGGATTAGAGCAAAAAACAAGAGGCACAAGTGTTATTTTTCTGCCAAAAGAAAAAGAAACTTGTGTTTTGCATGATTTTTTTTTTGTGGAAAAAGCTTTTAGAAACTCTGAAAATTAGGCTGATTATGACTTTGTGTTTGAAGTGTTGAAAGATGTAGATCCTTCAGCATTGTGAATATAACTGTGTCGCTGGTTTGATCAAATGAAAATTGGAATTTTAATGGCCCTTAATTTGGTGGCAGAGCATGGGTGACAGAATTCTGACACATGAATTTTATTTGATTTATGCTTTCATTTTTATGTTAAAAAATGAACCAAAGCCTCAAAAACCTGAAACAAGCATTCATGAAACAACAACAAAATGATGTTTTGCTGTTGTTGTTGTTTGTTTTTCCACAGTGTATACTGCATACATGAAATAAGAATGGAGAACAGTTATTATTTAAGCAACAGCTCACCCTTCTGGACAATATTGGGAATTACCACTATAAATTCATTCATTCAGTCAGTGTCTGTTTATGTTCTGGGTAACTTTAACGGACCAATATTATATGTTTTATCCAAAATTTTCACCCTTTTAGTTAACTCTGGCTGATGTTGAATTTTCATTTGACATTATTGCAAAAGAAGTTCACTGTAAATTGGGGTATCTCAGGGGGGTTTGAATACAGAGTTGGGACACTGATTTATTACTAATGTTTTGTTTCTGGCCTGCATACTTTTTCTCATTATAAAATTATATATAACAATTTCAATAAATAAGCCTGGATTATTTAAACTTTTAATTTTTTTTACTATTCAACTACTAATCAACATCTGTCCTGATAAAAGTATGTTCAAAGAATGAACAAAGAAAGTTTATCGTTGTTCTCTCATTTATAGTTTTCTTCTCTAGCTTGATTTCTCATCCATCCTCTGCTTGTACAATATTATTTTGCAAATTTCCCTTCTTTCTCTCTATTAGTGCAAAACGTTTGAGAAAATGACATCATGTGAAAGATAAAGAAATGAGTGTCAACCAATTTTTTATCATCTATCTCGACAGAGATCCATAATGAAAAAGTTGTTTTTCTCAAAATGTTAATGCTGACAATTTGCCAGCCTTTATCTTCTCTCTGTGACATAAAGTGAGAATAATTCTCTCTAAAGTAGGTTATTTAGCTGATTGTCAGACAGACAATAAACCTCTGCTTAGGAGCCTTTAAAAAAGGAAAACACCATCAAAATCAATGTATTTATTTACCATGATCTACAGTATGAACAGGGATAATGTGCAGTATTAGCACACATCAACAAATTCAATCTTAGAAAAAAAAGGTGAAATATTGATGAGTTATAGATTCATCTGAGATGCATGAAAATGAGAAATACACAGGATGGGATTTACAGAAACATAACATTTTTTGGAGAGGTCGAGATTTTCAGGGCACTGCTTTTCTGGTGAGGGAGATGCAGACTCACTGCTGACTCATATTGATTTCATGATGCAGAGAGATGTAGCACCAGAATGA
Source organism: Acanthurus leucopareius (assembly GCA_029814765.1). NCBI lineage: Eukaryota > Metazoa > Chordata > Actinopteri > Acanthuriformes > Acanthuridae > Acanthurus > Acanthurus leucopareius. The sequence goes on along the minus strand of JAQMCX010000009.1, from coordinate 5,086,506 downwards.
CAATGAGGTATCCTTTTTAAGATGCCATAATGTATTTTACAAAAGCCTCATAGTTTATGCAGCCATTAGCATCTTCTTGGTTTTGCATAAGCTGCTCTACTTCCTCCTCCCTCAGCTTCTCACCTGCGGAAGAAACCAGGAGAACTGTCAGCTTAGTGTGTGTCTTTATAACACAAGAGCTTTACAGTCAGTTTTAAGAAAGCTTATTTTACTCACCCAGTGTTGCCAGAACGTGCCTGAGCTCGGCTCCCATGACTGTGCCATTCCCCTCCTTGTCAAATACCCTCAGACCCTCCACAAAGTCCTCAAATGTTCCACGGTCCTTGGCCTTGCAAATGTGTTGGTGTATGGGCAGAAACTGATCAAAGTCGAGCATCTTTGACTGCATGTCTGTGGAAAATAATGGCAATGCAAAGAAAAACCTCAATAAGATTAATTTCAGAGTATCAACACCAATTAGATTTTGCACATATATAAAAAAGAGAATCACTCAATATATTGATTGTGCACGCAGCCCACCTTCAGCCTTGGGCTTTCCAAGGACATGCATGATCTCTGCCTGGGTGGGATTCTGCCCCAGAGCCCTGATCAGGTCACCACACTGGGCGTAAGTGATTTTCATCTCATTGGTTGGTGTCCTGTCAAACAGCTGGAAGGCATCCTTGAAGTCTGTGCACCAAAACAAAACAAGGTTATTCTTTTAGATTTCAATGCAGTTCGTTGCGATCCAAACATGCAGAAACACAATGGAAAAGGCCTTCAAGATGCTGCCAAGTGTTGATGTATAAAAGCGTCTCTAGGATAAAAGGTCCCTTTGCTTAGGAAGAGATAAAAAAGCCCCAAAGTATTGATTGAAACGTACCTTTATCTCTTTGTTACCATTTAAAGATCTATAGATGGATGGGTTTTCTTTAAAATAAGAGTATATCCCTGAACCACTTTGGGATCAGCTGCTGTCAAACATTTCTCACACACTAATGAAGAGCTTGATCACACAAACCATTCATTCCCTCTATAAATAGCTGAGGCTCCATGCAGCAAAATGACAACTGTAGTGGGCAACCTTACCCTCAATTTGCTCGGGGGTGAACTCCAGCTGAAAAGAGAAAAAAGTGATCAAGGTGGTTAGATGCAGCCGATCAGGTAGGAATCAGCACGGTTTAAAAAGATCTGAATGTGGTGACAAAGGAAATATATTTCTGGTGCAGAAACCAAGAGAATAACCCATTAAGCATGAGCTTGACCCCGCCCTTATCATGCCATTCCAGCAGATCGAGTTACAGTCTGCATCTGTCGCGGTCACAGGGCATTGTTTATCAGTGACCTTGGGTCCAACACCCTCCTCTTACAGTATGTGTATTGTCTGCTACTGTCAGCTTAAGTTTATTTTTAGATGCAATATGTGGCAAATAATTTTTGGAAACAATAACCACCAGCAGTATGTAACATAGACTCTCAGAGCCCAGATGATTATGTGGGACATTTGCACATAAATGAGCTAAAGAGGAAGAAAAGACATGTAATAAGTCAATTAAGTGAAATGCACCGAATTAGAACATGTGCTGCTCATTTATCAACCACTTGTTGAGGGGAACATGATGGTTTTTCAAAACTTTGAATGGGGAACTATTTTTTCACTTTTTATGAACACTTCAAAGCACAAAAGAGGCTTTACAAGGTTACCACAATTTTTAAAAAAAGCACAAATATATAATATACAACAATATTTTAGTCTTGTAAAACCAGATAAAACGATGAACGCTAAACCAGCTGCTCCATCTGTGTGACAGTTTAATATTACAAAATGCATTGCAGTGCAGTTTAATGTGTTATTCTAAGTCTAAAATTAAAATCATTGTGAGATCATTCATCCACATCCAGAGTGTTGACTATTTATATTCCATGTATATTTTGGACTCCTGTCAGATATTGCCCTCAGTCTCTGCAGTCTCTCCATGAAGCTTTGTAAAAATATTATCCAAACACTTATCTAAGCATGTTTAAAGATGGATGGTGATGGATATAATTATCTATATTTTTCTTCCTCCCCGTTTTTCCACCCTTTTGCCCTCAGAGGGATGGCGCGGGTGGTCTGCTATTCGCAGACATAATGAAAATCATATTTTGTGGTTTTAACCGCGCTCCATTGTAACATAGCTCACTCAACCAGGAAAACATTTATCCATTGAGAAGGGGCCAAGTCAGCAGAAGATCTTTCCATGATGTCTGGTATCAGCTTGTTTGCCTCTGAAACTCCCTCTAACTGTTTGACACATTTTGTTTTGCATGTTTGAATTTTAATAAAGTGCTGAAACATCTAGAAATATTATATTATTATAATTGACGGTATAATCATAATCCATTTGAACGGCTACAAAATCCTGTTCGCACTCTTGTTTGCAAGTTCAGGTCTCATGGGGCCTCTGATGCTTTTAAAGACCTTCTTGATTAGTATCCATTGAACTTATTAATGATAAATGAACAGTAATAGTTAATAAAACTGCACTATGCTAACAATTAACGAAAAAATCTAGATTTTATGTTAAGAAATTGTGGTCATTTCAAAGCTTAAAACACTCTAATCAGCCTCGATCTTGCATTGCTTTAAGTAATATGTTGCTGTTTTTGTTTTATTTTACCGTCACTGAGGCGGGGTCAAACTCCGGGGTCTTGGGGCGCTCAGGCTCTGGGGGTTTTGGGGGGGCTGCGGCGGGTTTCGGCTCTTCCTTCTTCTTGGGGGCCATTGCAAGAAGCTCTCAAGAGACAATGGGGAGGACTGACACAACAGAGGGATCCAGCACACTCTGGGTGGAGGGGGCCCATTAGAGGCTTGGTCCCTTTATCCCCTGACCACTGTTCTCATCTCCACCCCTCTTCCGTGCCCAACTGCCAACAATAGGGGGAAGACTATAAAAGGATATGCCTTTGTGCTTCTATTTAAGACAAAGGTTATTGTGTTCATGTACATCATCAGGATATGGATGATGCAAATTTTATGCTTGGCTATTTTTTCCATGAGCACAAAGGAGCCTTCACATAACCTCCCTTATCTTGGGCTGTTGACCTTGTTGAATGAAGTGTGATCGTTATTAGTGAGGAGGGGAGGAAGAAAATGATGATTGCTGGACAAGATGGAGGGTGAAGTTGTTTGAAATTACAGTGCCACAATGCCTTATGATTAACTGCAATTACCAGGCCTTGATTATTACTCAAAATTGAAATGAATGAGACAGCATTATTCACTATGCAAATGATGTGCCGGGACAAGTTCTTGTATGATGACCATTTATCTGGTTGGATCAGAGGGATTTACAGAGGATTGAACTCAAGTCTGCACCCAAACAGGATTCACAGGATGCTGTTTCTGTGTGTGTGTGCATATGTGTGTGTGTGTATGTGTGTGTGTGTGTGTGTGTGTGTGTGTGTTTTCGGACAACATGTGAACAA
>JAQMCX010000009.1:5003405-5081620 GCA_029814765.1 Acanthurus leucopareius | reverse complement strand
AAATAACCGTAAAATTTCCTCTTTTTTTTTTTTTTTTCTGTTTTAATAGTGCTAAAAAAATAATGCGTAAACAGGCAAAGCGACTCGCGGCAGTGCGTTGATTGAGCTAATACAAGCCAAATCAAGTCAACAAATCTATTAAAAGTTTAATTTCACACTCTGATCTGTCACAAGATTGCTCTAGTTGTTAAATGCTGTAAGGTTAAACCCTGTCTGAAACCCTGCTGCTTCACTTTCGCCCGCACGATACTAGATGGCTGCGTTGATGGTGACATGAGTCAGAGGGAATCAAACAGTGAAATTCAACGGCGACTGGTGATGGAGTGACACATTTCGGGCTTTTATTTTTTTCTTTTGTCCAAGACTGATCTAACATTTGGAAGAGAAGGTTGGAATAAGCCAGAAGGCGCACAGCTCCATACTGAAGTGTTTAAGTTAGTCTGAGGGGAAATTTAAAAGACCTAAAAATACAGCCTTGGTTTCTTCCCTACAAAGAATCATTTGAACTTCCCACCGCAGAGCGAGAGCGACATAAATAGTTCTGACATGTGGATGTAATTTCAGAAGGGGAAAAAAGACAGATGCAGAGAAATAAAGGGAGCGGGCTGAGCCTGAGCATATAGTAGATTATAGGAAATTAAATCGAGGGCAGAGCGAGGCGATTACAGAGTTATGATTTCACAAGCCGCCATAAGCAACGAGAGGCCAGATGGAGTAAAAACACACAACTCGCTCCACTTTGAAGAGAGTTAAGTAGCTTAAATAATTTCATCTGAGCATCATCCGCGTCTGTTTGAGCCCCGCAAGGACTCTTGGAGGTAGAGCTGCCTCAGGTCAGGGATGGGATCCGCTCTGCTGCTCCACAATCTGGACTTTCTACTCATCTCACTCCTCAGCGGTTTGTGCCTGGTAAGTGTCTCCCTTTTTTTTTTTGGCTACACTCACTTGCAAACGTGTATTTTGTGTAGCAATTTAAGATGCTGCACTTGTGAGCCGCAGAGGACCGGTGGTGCTGTCTCTGCACATATCACTGACAGCATCACAAGGAGCAGGTAGAAGAGCAGCTATCGTTGCTGCTGCGCATGTAAGAGGTCTGCATGAGGAGATGTTGGAGAAAAAGTGATGCCACATTCATTTTCAGTCAGTCGAAATATGCACATTGATAATACCTGCACAGCCTTGTTTCAGCTTTTGATATCTACTTGATCTGCTCACTGCATCTCTTGCATCTCTCTTCATGCTCATTGTAGTTTGTGTTCAGGGAAAAAAAAAGTCTAGTCTACATCCAATTATGGATTGAGTTACTTTTCCCATTTGCATGTGTTCAAGATTCAGGGAGGATGTTGACCTCCTGAAGAAAGCAGCAGAAAGAGAACCTGAGCAGAAATCTTAAGCTTTGTACTTAAATCACCTCCACTCCTTTAATTGTCTCTGTGCTGAACACATTGACACACACACACACACACACACAGACACACACCACATCCTCTGGCTTTGCCGTGCATGTTGGGGAAAACCAGCTGAATTGTAAATAAACTGTGTGTAATCTTAAATCAATTGAGACACAGTTTTGGCATGCACGCATTGAGAGTTTCAAATCTACTGATGAGGTTGACAGGTCTCATAACAAGCTACTGCTGGTATTGATCATGTGCTTGTTCCATTAAATGCATCGTCCCGCAGTTACAATGATGAAACACTGTTTGTGCAAAGCAGCGCCTTGTAACCCAGTTCCTGAACGAGGCAGGGCATTGTGTTTACTACAGCTTGTTTCATAGCTTTAAAAAGCTCTTACCTGCCCGAACTGAAGCAATTCTTGTTGACAGCATGAGAGTAAATATTTCATTCATAACTCCGGTAGCACCTGAACAATTCCACCGTTCTGTTTAACAGCTGCAATGATTTACTTTTTTTACCCGCCATTGTGATTTATAATTGTGCTCTCAAATATTGCCATAGCTGTGTCCAGAAGGCCTGCACACACACCCACGCACCCACACACGCACGCACACACACACACTCACACACACACGCACACACAAACTGTGCATGCAGAGAAGCGCACCAAGTTGGTTCTGTGTGTTTTGGCTGAGGCTGTTGTGCATTCAACAGGCAGTTCGCCCAGGCTCTGAGGTACAGTGCATTTTCCCAGTGATGTGGTCCATCACTGTACCGCAGTGGCCCTCTAGGCTCATTGGTTTAGATGGCAGAGGAAAACAATTATAACATAGCCGCGTATTTATAGCTGATTCAACATTCAGTCGTTGAAAGGCTCTGTCTGTGAATGATGTTTACCCGTTTTTTAAGTTTGGTGTTTGCTTAGTCTTCCTCTCCACAAAAAGGAAATTTGTTTGCAAACTGTGACCAAAGGGTACGAAGATTTCACTGAAAGCCAAAGTTAAGAGTGGAAAGTCTGCGTCTCTGTTTGTAGAAAGAATACAAAACAGCTTTAATTGAGACGCAGTTGTGAGACTACAGGACTGTGCCACATTCCACAGGCTCAGCTTATAAATGATGATGCCCTGGGATCATGAATGCAAACGTTCACCAGGATGACAGGAGGAACAGCTCGGATCCATAAGTGGATCCCTGTATTTCTCGTTTTTTTTTCCTGAAGAAATTGGTTGATAATAAGAGCAGAAAAAGGAATGTGTCCACTGTATTGTCCCCCTCAGCAGGCATGCAGCGGTGACAGCTCACTGACAAAGCTCGACCTCACAGCGCCTTTGTTCAGTGCCACTGGCTGCCTCACTTACTCAGTCATTACAATTATTAGGCGGAAGCGCTGCTTTCACGAACCTCAGTGTGTGTTTAATTTCCAACCCATGACTGTGTTTTGCTCCGTGATGACTTGCATGTGTCTGGATGCTCACTGGAAGGATTAGAGCTGAATCTGTATCTGCCTGTCACAGCCAAGCATTATGTCAACTCGGGACTAAAAAAAGGCTGCAAGGAATGTCATGTTTTGTCCTCCAAGTCAGTCTGGACAAGTTGAAATAGATGTGGAAACTGGAAAACATCTGTCATTAAGACTTTAGCTCAAAAAGACTTTTTCTTTTTTTTTTGGCTGGGTTCCTCAACGTTGTGTTGGACCTAAATACTTGTCACAATTACTTTCAAACACAATATTAATCATACTGAAATGACTGCTGCAAGAAATGCCTGTGGATGACAGATTTATGTCTTTTTTCTCAGTAGAGAATCTTCTTTTGATATTTATACATAAAGTTAGTCAATTTAAAGCCATGGGATCAAAAAGTCATTTGTGGTTTCAAATGAAAGCTTGAAACAGGAGAGAAATGTGCCACAAAAGACACATAACTTTTTATGATACATTTCTCACCTCTGCCTTTAGTGTATCATTTGAAAGCCTTTGCAATAAATACACACTGGGTCTCACTCTGGATAACCTTTCAGAGTAGCTGTATCTCTGGCATTTTACCCTCAATGGAACTTTATAACACAGATTAGAGTTTGGGATAATCTCATCTCAGTCTGTCTCTGGTAATTAGGGGCAGCAGATTACCTCTCAGTAATTCATGTGAACTGCTGGTGCGTTTGTGAACCAGGCTTTAACGTAGAAATTCATATTCGCACGCCTTTATAACTGGTCTCCAGTAGCACACACCGACAGTATGATAATTTTTTCCAGCTTGTATGAGTGTAAGTGCGTCAGAAGGAGTTTGCCGGCTAATTTGGACAAAACTGCACAGACGTCTGCTGTTTGATTGCCTCCTTTAATTATACTTACTTTAAAGCCTAATGCAGAGAGTTATTATTCATTTCCTTATATGATGCAGTTAATTCAGTTGTGTGAGGCTGAATACGTTTGACTGTATTATATTAAAATTTATTCTTAGTCATCTCTATATAAACTTGTCGTGACAACATTTTCACAACATTTTAATATGTTTTTAAAGACTCAACTTAGAGATTTTTATCAGATTTGGTGAAAACTAAATTGTTTTGGTCACAAAAAATATTTTGACCCAACAGTAATTTGACTCACTTGACATAAATCATTCCTTTTGCTTTTGTTTTTGAATATTTTAGTTGAAACTGTGGAGTAAATGTTTTATTGAAGCTGCAGTAATTAATGCAATGTCAGTTCAGTCCACATTACCAAGCCTCCAACTGCAATGTCTCATTATCTTTAAAGCACACAAACAAAGATGGATTTGTTGGATCAAGTACGGCCGTTGTGTTTTGCTCTCATGAAAACGCAGCTCAAGTCGCTTGCATAAGTAAAATTAATGCTGAACCTTTTTCAAAAATAACATCAGACAGCAGCAACAGCTTTTCTTGCTGCATTTACTCATGTAAGTTCAACCCCGTTTGGATGTAGCTTTGATCTTGATTCTCTCTCTTATTAGGCCCCATTAAGACAGATAGGGGCAGCAAAGCCCTGCCAAGAATTTCTCATCTCAGTATACTCACCTGCAAACTGGCTGCTTTCATTCATTCTCATGCAACGAAAATCCCACCATCAATGTGAGACTTACTTGCTTTCAACTATGCGTTTGTGTGTGCATAAGGGCTGCCTTTTATATCCAGCATGCACATCCTTAGAAATTAACACAATCTGTATGGGATGGATGGTAACTGCAGAGTTTGGGTAGCGTGTGGGTGGCTCTCATCTGAAAATGTTGTTGCTGTTTCTCAACAGTAGTTTCACACATTGGCAAAACAAGAAAAACACATTCACCTTTGTAAAAATGCATATTGTTTGCATTTGCATGCATTTGCTTATTTATTGTCTCTAATGGCACCACTTTCACTTAACCCTGCTGGCTGTGATCTCAGAATTATGAAAACAGTAGCATTCTTTAATGCGCCATGTTTGTTTTTGTTCGGAACATGAAATCTAGAGGTTCGAAACAGCCTCTCTGTTGTGGTCCGTGGTGGTATCTTTCAGTGAAACGTGTGCTACATATACATGCATATGTTAATAACGCAGCTGGTTGTTTATTGGAAACTGAGGTGAAGAAGCGGGTACAATCTCCTGCCCCGGGGCTATTTTATCATGAAGGGCTCAATTTTTGTTTGTTTTATGTTTGTGTGTGTTTGTGTGTGTTTGTGTGATACATGATTGGACTTTACATCGTGACCTTTACTGCTCTCAAGCAGGAGAGGTGAAGCAGCAGGAGGTGTGTCAGCAGTGATTAAGGAGCAAAGTGCAATTTTGATGTCAAGAATGATCAGAATTAGTTGCCTGACTTCAAAAGCATATGATTTGCATGTGTCCTCCTCACAGTGAAGAGTTCTCACTTACCATCAGCAGAGACATCCGTTAGTGATATGCTTACGCTCAGTTTGACTAAACTCCACTGACATTTAGGGACAAATGACTCAGACTCTTACAGTGTTGACAGCGGTCAGTGATCAAAGAGTTCCTGTTGATTTACCAATCAGAGTTCACTGCGTTTCAAAATAGTCAAAGTGCTGTAAGGAAGGCCTCGCTCTTAACAAAGTTTGGTGTCCTGCTTTATTCAGTCAGTTCAACTCTCTTAACAGCTGAGGATTGTTGCTCAGCATGAACAAGTGTGAGCTCTTCATGGTGGAAAGCTGCAGACCTGAACATGTAAACGCAGGCCATGTGAATCCAAAAAATAACCTGAGAAACAAACAGACTAATTGATAATCCAACATGTGGACTCCAAATTGGCATCATTTGTAAGAGTGCGGTGTAGTTCTGATATATATTTCTTACTTTAATATTTCTGTACTATACTGGGATTTTTGCCCTGCCTCTCACACAAGCCAGGCATGTTTATGTTAATATCTAATTGACTAATTAGGTATTTATTCCAAATGAGAAACATTTATAGCTTTAATTACTGTGAGCATAGAGCTGAGCACTCCCACTTTGTTTTCTCAGTGCAGGACTCTGATGCTTAAGAAAACAGCATCTGTGTTATATGTGTCATTGATCACTCAGCCTAAATAAAGGTTTTTAAAAAAAAGTTTAATGAAATAAGTTGAATAAACTGGGGTTGGTAGAGTGAGACAAATATCTGACAGTATCAGCCTCTTTGGATGCGCAGCTAATATCCTCCACCATTTTCTACATTGCATGAAAGCTCTTGCAGGATAAGAGCATCACAATATCCAAATGTGCTATCTGCTCCTAGCAAATTAAATTTTAGGTGCAGCTCAGCCTTTTCATTTGTAGCAGCTCTCCATCTGCTCCAAAAGAGCAGCCAGAGCTTTTATGTCGGATCCACTTCAGATTTTTCTCCTCATTACAAAAAAATGACAAGACTGCTGTTGTGCAGAAAATAATGGCATTTTACAGAGCAGGAAAAGAGGCAGTTTGATTGCTTGTTGATGGTGTTCCTTTCCTGTTTTTTTCTTTGTGGCACCCTCTTGTCAACTGTGCAACAAGTGTGTTACATGTGCCTGGTTATGAAATCACCAGACATCAGTTAACCCATTCACACTGGACAAAGAAACGACCAGCAACCGCCAACACCTGCTCTTTTTTCAGTGTGGACGGGTTCAGTCTGCATTCACTTCCGGGTTGAATGACTCATTGTTAGTTATTTTGTTATGCTAACAAATAAAAAAATAAATGAACAGTAATGGAAGCCCAAAGAGAAACGTGGTCACCAAAAGGGGACGAGGTCATGTACATTTGTTGCATTAAAAGTCAATAAGTCAATCATGTATTTATCATGAAAGACATATTATATTTAACAAATATGATAAAATTAAAAAATAATTAAACTATTTTATTTAAGTTGGTGATCAAAATGTCTCGTGGAAGTATTGAGACGATTTGATGTCAGTTCTTATTTTTTTACTTTCACTTTACTACTTTCAGTTTGAACTGGTGTTAATGGATTTCATGATTTCACATTATCACACTGTTTAACCAGATCAGAAGACTGTATGATGTCACTCCTGCAGGCTGCCATCTTTTATGTTATATACTGTGTGAAATGTATAAAACACATTTCACACACATATGAAAGCGATTTATAAATTTATGGCCAAAGTCAGAAGGAAGACAGCTCTTGTATGCATGTGCAGGAACTCTGAAATATTATGCAACAAGTTTTAAATAGTATTTATGTTTTCTGTAAATCAAAGTCAGCACTGACTGTAAAAAATAAAGCAGTCATGTCTCTTATTATGTTTGAATCAGGAGCCAATTCCTTCATCATGCTATAGGAAGGGACGCCCTGCCCCCCTTGGCTGAACCCGTGAGTGTGAGGTTGCAGATGGTCAAAATTGTCTATTATCTCTGAGGCAGGGTGGAATTGTAATTTTCAATTATCTGAAACAGAAAATACCACAGAGGTTATAAACCTTAAACTCTCTGCATTCATTTAAATAGTTAAGCTGCAAACTGTATGTCCATATGTAATTAAAGTAACTCTTCTCTCTCTACCTCAGGCCTCTTATTTATCAATCAACCCTCATGCAAAGAGACTGCAAGGCATTATTAAATTACTGCAGGCAGTGGCGTTTCAGTCACTGCAGGATCTAATGATAAGTTCACAACAAGTTGCCAGAAAGCAGGCTAGGTATCAGGAATAGTGGCAGATCAATCAAACACTTCAAACCACAACCCTCATTAAAATGCTAACAATCATTACAGGGTTTGAAATCATAATTGGAATGAACCTTTTTTTGTGTTTTTTTGTTTGTTTTTTTAGCTCTTGTTGTCATATTTGATGTGAAAATTACCCTGAAACTTCACTCTACAGAGCAAAATACATGCGGTTTGGTGTAAAGTAACAGTGAAATGGGGTGACAGAAGGCCAGGAAAGCTTTTAAAGTTGTTTGAGGTACGGTTATGGATAGAGCTGTAAACTGCATGAGGCCAGCAGCTCTGTGGAATCACTCTACAGATGCTCCTCTTACCTCTTGAGTGAAATAGCTCATCATCAAGGCACTGAAAATCACAAAAATAACCTGTTTACTCCACCCCCACTTCTGAGAGTATCATGTAATTGTACTTAAGTAACAGTTGGGGAATGAGAATCAGTATATACAGCTGAAGGGTTTAAGAGGGTATATTGCAGTGTACAGGTGGTATTTACACCCACCTTGATAAAATGTGATTTCTCCATCCAAATGGCAGACGAGACATCCTGTTTGTGATTTTTTTTTTTTTACAGCTTGTCACGTGGAGCTGTAAACCACGTCTGTAGCTGCCGTACATGTTTTTTGTCGCTGTAGATTGTGAGGAACTAGCTGTCGTCACTGGTCAGTTAACATGTTTGCCTGACTTTTCCTGGGATCAGCCTGGGATTGAGCTCACAGAGGCAACTTGTAGTGGGAGAAAAAAGCTTCACACGCACATCATTATGCTGTGTGTGTGTCACTGCAGTGCTCTACAGTATGAAAGGATTCCTGAGATAACAGCAGAATAATCTAATTTCTTGGACGTTCTCAGAAATGCACACATCTTGTGCCATGCTTATCTTCCTTTGCCTTGACTGACACATTGCTCCATTTTTAGAGGGCCTGTGAGTCAGACTTCCAACGTGTGTGTTAATAGGAGAGTCTTTAGTTTCACCAGCATGGTAAGGTTATACCATGGCTGTGTTTGACTCAGGAAAGAGCTTGTTTTCTTGACTCACCCTGACCTCTGCTTTTTTTTAAAAAGTTTTCCACTTGAAGAATGTTGGAGTATGTGTAACTCAATGCGACTTTTACACCTCAGTGAAAAAGTGACACCTCTAACAGATACTTTAATGATGTGCCTCTGCCCTGGTATGAACCCAAACATTCCTAAGCATCTGTTGTTTGGCTTTGGGCTCAGTGATTCTAAATGTCAGCTTCCTCTTTTAGTTTGTTACTTATTTTATTCTTAAAGACTTAATTATGCATTTAAATTGGCTCGTTTATGCCTTGCAAGCCAGTGAACGCGGCATCCTCAGAAGTTAATGAGTAGCTGTTTGACAAAGATCAGTGGAAGCAAAAGATGGCGTATTTAATGATGCAAAAGATGCTTCAATGAACTAGTGATTGGTTATGTGTCAGAATTTTTTAACCCGCTTTTAACAGCCCAGTAACCGCTAATTATCGATAAACACACACACACACACTTGTGCATATGAGTAAACTTATTAAGTGTCAAGAAATTAAAAATACAACCTTAAAACATCAGAATTTTTTTAAACTTGTCATAAAATCAATGCTCAAGTTCAACAGACACAAAAGAAAATGATTTAAAAAAACCAATTGGTTTTTCTCTCCGCTCTTCCAACAATCACTAAACTCTTGTTTTGTCAAATTTAACCCTTAATTCACCAAGTTATATGTGAAATATTGATTCATACATGCTATTTTTTTATGCTGCCTCTTTAATTGTTGAACAGAGTGTGTAGCTGTGCTCTCACTTATCTTGTCAGAGGCAACAAAATAAATAGAGCAAAATAAACGAACCAAAATCTCCCAAAAGCAACAGGAAAGTGCTAACAGTCGCATGTTGATATATGTGATCACTCGACATTGCAGTGAACAACATCTGACAGCTTCTCTCATCCCTCCATCTCTTTTTGAGGCACATGTCATCAATTAATGATGTTTTCTGCAGATGGTTTCAGGTGAATATCCAGTTTTTATATCTGGAATATCCAGTAGTTTAAGATTGATATCTTGGAGAAATTAAGACCATGGTCACGTGTCAAACATTTGACACATTTCAGAGTGATTAGCTGCCTCTCCACTGTCAGTCTTTGACGAGGAGGTCCGGCTTCTGTCTGCTTCTCACTCACTGCTGAGAATTTCTGGTATAAACAGAGTTTTCACTCATGCATTGCTCTGAGGAATTGTTGGACGGAAGAAAAGCGGTTCACTGGAACTCAACAGTTCAAAAAGTCAGAGAATTACTGATTGATTGCCAACACTGTGATGAGTTTGTGGTCCCTTTTCATCAGTTACCTGCTGTATCAATATTGTGGTGCAGACTTCCTTGTGGGCAATATGCTTGGAATTCACGAGTACCCCATTTAAGTTGACATGTGAAAATTCTCAGCTATGTAGATGCCTTTGCCATGGACTGATGGTTCGGCTCAGCCCTACCCCCGCTGTTGGTGAAAGAATGGAGCTTCATATATACAGAATCTCCTAGAGACTCATTCAACTCTCCCTAATGCGACAAGAATTGAGTTTGTAGACAGTTCTGAGTCAATTCCCCAAATCATGAAGAGCAGCAAGAGTGGGATTACACACACATCTGATCCAGTTGTTTACGTGATGTGGAGGCAGTTTAAATCTTGGGCAGGAATACTCCACTGGCACATGGCTTATAACCGACAGGAGGCCAGATTTCTTAAAAGGACCTTTATTAGTTTCATTGCAAAACTGTGGGGCTTATGGGTTTGTAAGTATGCAGTTCACAGCTCCAGATTTTCCAGCAATAAGCAAGAAATCCTCACTCTGCAGTAAAGAGGAAATCTCAGCCAATTTAAATTCAGATAACGGTGCAAAGTTTGGCTGGACGTTCCTGCTTGTGCTCTATTGCATTTAACACATAAGCTGATGACAACATGAACCTTGGAGTCATTGTGAAGTTTAATTAAAGGCATGGCTGCAGGCAAACAGCATGTGAATGTATTTATATACTTCTGAAGAGATTTAATTAATGTTTGGGAATGGCATATACAATGCAATGTTGATTGTGTACTGAAGGTCAGATTGGTGTTATTGAAAAGTTTGTTTGCATGAATTCTTTCTCCAACAGTAGGGGAATTTGCTCAGTGGTTGATGTTGACGGCGGCCTTCTCTTTTTATACTGGTGACGTGTGTTGGGACGGGCCCCAGCTGACCCTGTGGCTCTATATAGTCAGTGGGTAGAGAGAAATTAATGAGTAAATTATTTGATAAGAAACAGAATTTAGTTTTATTGCATTTGAGCTTTTTGTGCAAGTTTTGTGTTCTGTGTTTTATATTGGTAAAATGTAATAAGATCATGTGTAAAAGTTTAAAATTTGACAAAAAAAGCCAAAAGCATGATAGTGAACTAGTGCATTGCATCACTTAATTATACCTCTGTGTTAACTTGTGGAACAATGTGCACAGATAGATACATTGTGTAATATGTAGTCTACGGATTTGCCATTGTATGTTCTGCAAGGTAACGTAGCATTGTTGTGATATTGACTCTCATAATTTATCAGACTCATCATGTGAGTATGAAGCTGAAACAAACTTTCGAGTTTGAAAAATTAGAGCTCTTGTACAAACAGTGTCCTTAAGACTTAAAGTTGGACTTATTTTGGGGCATGGTTGCTTTACAGCTTACAGTTTTACAGTAACAGTAGCTGCTAGCTGCCTGTTGCTGCTGCTGTAGCAGTGTGTATTCTCTCCAGCCCTTCACTCTGGTTCAAATATGGTTACCTTCTGCTTAAAAAAAATCCAAGTTGGCAACACCCACAATGCCAGACCCAAACCTGTAAAACAGTAGTCCACAAACCAATGATTGACGTCACGTTGGCTCAATCCCCTATTTATTTTCACCATCCATGACTTTAACCCACTTTTTGTCATGAAGCAACAGTGTAAAGAGACAGCTTCATATTTGGTAAGAAAAAACAAAAAAAACCCACACTTTTTAAAAATGCTCAATACTTCATTCTGTGTTTTAGCGCTCTTTTTTACTGACTAAAGTGCATAAAAGTTCACTTAAACTTTGTTACCTTGTTGTTTTAACACCGAGTTTTATGTGCATGCTGTATCGACCCGTTCTCGTTGGTGCACCCTGTCTGCCTTTTGCTACAGACTCTGCCTTTTACCCATGAGTTCAAGTCATTTTCAGTCGAATAAAAACATGGTTCAAAGACCTCAGCGCCAGTGACCTTGTAGTAAGTGGAGAGTGGAAAGCTCATGCTGACAGGCCGGTTGCAAGCCTCTCAGTTGGAGTACACGGTGACCAGTGTAGTCCATGTGTGCTCGCATTTTCTCTATTCACTAGACTTCCTGAGCATCTTCATCCTCAGCTACAGGCTTGTTTCATTTAACATTTGTGTCTAGTGTATAGTATGTATTAAATCCTTGAAATACAGTTAAAATGTGATGTTTCTGTCTAGTTAATCCATGAATGGCTCAGCACATCATTTAGTGGCCGCAGTGAATCAGATTTGTGGAACAGCTTTTTATAGAGTCAGCAGGCTGGTAAGCAGCAATTGAAAAGTAATATGACAGGCAGGCAAAAGTAAATAGGATAATGTATACTTGCTTTGTATGCTTTTTACCTTTGCACAACAAGCTCTGTTTTTAATTACAGCTGGATTGAAGCTGCAATGGGATTTTTCTTAATCGCTTTCATTTCAAATGGACTTATATTGCAGGACTGCTTTTTCCTGGAAGGCATGCCAGAATTATGGTCCATGCTATTTATGAAAACCCCTACAGCAAGGCTGTAGGGCAGTATGCATCATATGCATTTTTAAAAAATATCACGTTGAAGGTCATCATTGGGTTGTTATTATCATATCTGTGCAGGAGGAAAATCTGCGGTAAAGTAGAAATGCAAAGAATGACCTTGTGCCAAAGATGACCTGGAGTACATTAAAATAATTTATAAGTGTATTTTTTAAGTCTGCTGCAATTTTTTTCACTCGAGGCAACTTTGATGACTGTCACTGATTCTTGATTGTAGATTGAAACGGTTCCTTTAGGAAGCACCTCAATCAGGGTGCAAATAGGCAAATCAAAAGGAGGGAATATTAGCGGGCAACGAGAGACACCTTAGGTGATTAAGCGGTGCCTAATTTGTCTCTATAGAGGCTTTATTTGGAAGGCAGTTACAATTAGGGCTCTTGTACAAACAGTGTCCTTATCTTCTTTATTAGCAGCAGCAGGGCTGTAGTTAACTGTGGAAAAGGCACTGATTGCATGGAGTGTTGCCCTTGTTGTGTCACCTTTTTTTTACCCTGAACCTTCTTCACTAAAATGTTAAAGCACTGATTGCTGCACTCTGCTCTCGCTGACAATGCTGATAATGCCACATGCTGCAGAAATAATTTAAATCAAGTTTGCTAGGTCAGAAGGAGATGCATCACATTGACTTTTGGCCTTATTGTGATCAGTGCCGCTGGTCACATTGGTAGAATTGTTAACACACTTGTGTGCCGTTTGTTTTGTTCATTTTTTAGGTATTATTAGGTCAATATTACTAGAATGCAAACATGTGCTAATAGTAGTGTTTTCAAGCCTTTTGTTTTCAGACAAAATTGACTTAGTTTAATTGTTAACAGCTGCCTCTAAAACCATTAATTAACTCTCATCCTACCTTTTTTTAACACAGAAAGGCTACCTACCCTAAGAATAAAGTGCTGTTAAAACAACTTTCAAAGCAAAATGTCAACTTATTTTATCACAAACTTTATTAGTTATAATTAAAAAGATTAATATTGCCAATATTTTAGAAATTTTACTTTTGTTAACATAAGTATTTTGTAAAATAAAAATATGTACTTTGCTAAATACTAATCACAACTTTTATCCCAAGAAGAATCCACATTTTGAAACTGAACTGCACTTTGAAACATATTAGCATCCTTTAATTTTGGTTTTATTTTCAGGATTTTATATTAAGTAGGTAGGTTTTACTGTATAAAGAGAACAAGTCATTTTAATGCTAATTCAAACAAAACAAACCCATTGTTATTCAAACTTCACTTTTGAATCGTATTCCTCTTTTTATACAAAAGTAGGCCAAATGTTCTCGCAGTGACCCCCTGCTAAAATAATGGTTTATTAAAATAAATACAAACTTAGATTTTTCAGTTTGCATCTAATATAAAATGAATAGTACATGGGAAAACCAGTATTTAGGGTACAGAGCACATAAGGAAACAAGAGGAAACCTGTCTGCTGCATCTGTGTTTGTCTCGTTCAGATTGACTGACAAGCACAAACCTGAATAATAGTTCCATCAGTTAAAACTTCATAGGTAGAAATGAGGGGTACTTGGATACACTGATATTTTGAAAAAGCATAAATTAAAACTAAAACATAGTACAATAATATTAAAAGCATTAGGGACAAATTTATTGACACAGTTGCACATATATTAAATGATTAAATAAAACACCCATAAGTAATGACTGACGATATACATCTGGGTTCTACAGTTTACTCAGGTTGAAAGAATCAAGATTAAAAATATATATTTTTTTTTCACTTTACCAGTTCTGCTACATATAAAAGCTTTGTAAAAATTTACAATTTTTGACACTATATTTTTATATCCTAATTCTATCATTATTTTGCCAATAAGCTAATAAAAATAAGGGAAAAAATATATTGATAAATGCTAAGAAATTTTTTCAGATAAGAATCAATAAATACCTGCTTTTTCTTGGTTGATACTGGAAAGATAATAAATAATTTAACATTTTTGTAAGCTGAAGTTTATGTACACCTGAGGCTAAAAATAGCAAGATATAAAAAGCAAAGACAAATAATTAAGTATTCCAAAGCTTTGATCATATTTAGCAACTTTTTCCCCCTCTGTGAATCTTTAAGGAATGTGTACTGCAAAAAATATAGTGTTGCCTTCCTTTAAGATGACGGGTTTTGCTCTCTGGTCTGCGTTGTGTGGCTCTACCCTGCTGATGTCACAAGCAAGCGTGCCTTTTTGCTTACTTCTACTCTGCTTACAGGCTGTTAACAAACCATCTAAAAGGTGCACCTACCTATCCATTCCTGCCTATCACAAGGTGTAGATACGGTACTTTAAGAACAATAACATTAATTTGCCTCATGTTATTAGCTTAATTTATAACTAATGACCATAAATAGCTACTAATATAAAATTGCCATTACAAGGCAAAAGTTAGTCAGAACCAATGATTATTGACATCTCAAGTAAAATATGGCTGACATTGTTTACACTGTGTCAGTCTCTGGAGGAAATACAGGAACAGGCCACATCAAGTAGACTGATCTGAGTGCTGAGAATGCTGATGGTGGCCGCCACTCACATCCACTTAGACGTGTGAAAGCGATCGGCTTTATGTTGTTCAACAAAGTGAAATATGAGCTGGAAAACTCCCTGCAGTTAGCTAATTATAACGTCGACAGCAAGAGCGTTCTAATACTGCAGCACGGTACTGAAAATTAAGTGGCTTTACATTCAATTAGAGTCTGAGACAGAGAAGCATCTGTGGCAGCAGTGAAGACACTGATATATGAATGAACAGGGGAGGGAAAAAAAAAACTTGCTCAATCTGAACCATTGAATCATGCTGCATAACCTGATAGTCAATTCACTGTCATCATTCATTCATGAAACCTTTTGTGTAAAAAGAATTTCCCTTAGGAAAGCTCTTAGACATTTTATGGTTTATCCTTTATTCCTTGCAGAAGCATGTATTTTAGGTCAAAGTCCTGTTTAAAAATGGATGAGTCCATTAGTACGTACTTGCTGTCAATTCCAATAAATATTGTAGTGCTCCACTTTCTATTTTATTTTCACATTTTCACATAGGTCAAAGCTATTTGTAACGAGTGTAATTAGATTAACCCACAAACATGACACTTCATTTATTATTATAGTGGATAGAAAATAGAATCACATGAATAATCCATTTTAAATGGATCAAATCTATTTCTCAAAATATGCACTTAAACCAAGTATTGGTCCTCAGGTTGCAAAATGTTTGAGTCAGTGTTTTGCTCAATGTTGAATATAACATGCATGAATGATGCTTTAAATGCTATGTTTTATCCTCAACTGCTCTGGTTTAGAGGATTACTGCAGATGTTGCCAAGCTGTGACTGAGAGGGTATCATATGCCATTAATGCTAGTGTGTGTAGTTTTGCTACACACTGAAAAAAGCCCTTATGGATTATAGACCCCCTTTTAAGTATACTGTGTATATGATAACCTATAAACTTCATAATCCGTATTTTTAAAAAGGGCTGTATTAACATCTATTTTAAACCCACTGTCCTCAGCAGTCTGGCCCACAAGTGTGATTGGTTGACACTTTTGTGACATGCATTAACATATTTGAGAAATGTCTGGTACATTTTATTGTTGCATAACCATCAGTAGTTTTTAAGCTTTTGATGAAAATTAAAAATGTTGCATCTGTATGCTTTATTGGAGGGGCGGCCCGTACTTTGTGCATTAAAACATTTATATAACGCGGGAATGGTCCATTTTAATTTTAGTGAACAACACAATCACAGCTGTCTGGGCTCCATGAGATGCATGCTGCCTCTCAGAGTACACACAATGTTTCCATCAAGGACAAAAGTGCTGTTCTTCAGGCTTACGACCAGAGCAGGGTATAATTAGGAACTAAATGCTGCTTTAAGTCAGAATGTGGTCTGCAAGCATTTCCAAAAGACAACCAGTCTTGTGGCTTGTGGTTTTTATCATCAAATGCAAATTGCACAGTTGAAGAGGAGTGGCACTGACTCATAGAGTTTATAATATCCAGGAACCTCATCCGCTAAAACATTCATGCGGTGCAATATGTCAAAAGTAACGCATTCACGTTTTTTCCAGATAGTGGACAGGCCATTAAAAACAAGATTCAGCGGGGTTGTGATTTTCTAGACCCCCCTATTTTGTGAAGGAAAAAAAAAAAGCGTACAGGAAAGTCCAAAAGCCCTTGGGATCAAATTTTGAATATATGCCAACAACAAGGAAGTGAATGTTAGCCTATGGTGTAAAGAATGGCAAATGACCAAAACAAGTACATAAAACAAACATTCGACTGTATTCCCATAATAGAGGCGCTTTACAGAAACCAGAGTAAATATTATCTGTATGTTATTTATCATCCACGTGATGAAGTGTGATCTGGAGAGGAAAGTCTCACTTTATACGACCATTTACCTAAAAATCTCATCCTCACTGACGGATCAGCCAACAGAGAGTAGCATTATTGGAAAAACTCTGAAGTGATAGAGAGCTTTAATTTGGTTTGTGTTTCCAGGTAAAATAGCAAGAGGTTTTATGTTGACATTCCAAACACGCCAAAACACTAAAGTATAACATAAAGTGTGTATCTACAGTTTTACCCTCTTCCCTTCACATGTGTAAACAAGTTTAATAGTTGTTTAAATACTAATCTCACTAATTCACCTTGAAATGACAAACCAGCAACATCTACAAACGAAATCAAAGATCAGTGCCTCACAATTAACAAATCTCAGTAAAAAGCATCTGTCAATAGAGAGAAAATATCTGAATTGTGTTAAATATTCAGGATTGCATTAAGCAAACAGTATCAAGGAAATCTGAAA
This sequence comes from Acanthurus leucopareius, assembly GCA_029814765.1. NCBI lineage: Eukaryota > Metazoa > Chordata > Actinopteri > Acanthuriformes > Acanthuridae > Acanthurus > Acanthurus leucopareius. The sequence continues at coordinate 5,064,396 of JAQMCX010000009.1, read as the reverse complement.
TAATACATATGTTGATAATTTCAACATTTATTTCCTTTTATTTATTATATTACAGGGAAAAAAGTCCAAACTTAGGGTCAAGACCCTAAATGTGCAATGGACAAGTTTTTAGTGGGTCACTTACACTGCAGATAAGAGACTTATAGAAGTAGAAAAAAGTAGAAAAATAGCATCTCCCTGATGGCAGTTCAGTTAAAATGTTTTACAGTTCAACATTAAAGATACTGTAAGTAAGTTTGTAGCATCAATTAGAGTGTAATTCCTTCTTCTCAGTAAATGATGCGGCTTTAGTGAAATCCGCTTTAAAAACATCCCAATCTTAATTGATGGTTTAGAGTAAAGAGCAGTTTTTAAAATTTATAGGCCCCATATGGTTGTGGTTAGGAGCACAAACAAGACATCAGCCTATACAGAACATAGTATTAAAGACCACTATATAGAAACTGTTCTTTTTTGATTGATGCTAAAATGTTACAGATAGCAACTTTAAAGGACATTACACATTACATTAGAAGGAAAATGCGAGACCATTTATTAAAGTTGGCCTCATTTGAGCCAATCGTAACACCGCAGAGGGGCCTGAATAAGTTTTATGCAGAGGGGAGCTTAGTAATGAGAATCTGATGGATATCTCTGTATTAAGCAATTGTTATGGCAATGATTTTTTTTAGTTTTGGACCTGGCAAGACAACAAATTTCTCATTTGTGTCATGGACCAAAAAAGTTTAGCAACTGCTGTTGTGGGACGTTAAGTTGTGTCTTTGCTTATTGAGTTAATGACGTGTCATTTTATCTTCATTACTGCTCAGTGACATTTTTCAAAGGCATTACGCCCCAGACTTTCCGCTGTTGGTTCCAATTTGCATTTGTATGCACGCATTTCGTCCATGTTGGAGATGAAGATGAAGAGGCTGTTGAAATCCCAACTGTTGTTTTGGCTCTCAGCCAGTGACTGACAGAGCAGAGCCAGCTCTCGGACTCTCAGCGGTCCTCTTGTGCCGCCGAGAGGCTTGCCTTTCAGTTTTTTTTAATAATATCCTAATGCTACAACCGTAACAGTGGGGCCACCGTCAGGCCAAACTGTGGCTACTCAACTGAATCAAACCAGTTTATGCGCATTATTACTTGACTAGCTCATGGTTAACTTTTCTGTCAGAGTTTTTACATTTGCTGGTCCAGTCGTACCGGACAAGCTTCAGTTGGAAGTTTTAGTTCAATGGATCAAAGGATGATTTCTTGAATGACCAACGTTTAAATTTAAGTGCTTCATATTTGCTACACAGGCCTACCTAATAGCTTTTACTGCCTCCTATAACTCAAGCTGGATGGAGCCTTCTGTAACAGTCATAATCATTTAGGGAATACTGTATACACTATTAAAAATGTCCTGTCCTCACAATAATTTATATATCTTCATCTTTTTAAGTAATCAACCATTTCAAATGTACTCATAAGCAACTTTGGGACTGTAACACTGCGTATTTATTTATCGAGATTCATTTTCTCTGTTAATATTCTTCTACCTTGACTTTTAGTGAGGTCACTGCAAAGATCAAAACCCTCTGAGCCTTTTCATGCTCGGAAATACACATCTGTCTGCCTTCGTGGTTGTTCCAACATCTGGTTGAATTTGGGTTGAGTTCTCAGGACTATCGTGCACTCTTAAATTAGAGTTTCATTCAGTCATGTGCTTTTTTGGTACTTAGACTTTTTTATGGTCTAAGATACTACTAACGAGATCATTGTGCTGTATACGTTGACTCGCGATCTATTGTTGACTTGTTATAGATAATTACACTCCATTGAACTCGGTGGTGTTTTTGTGGTTCATTTAAACATTTGGGTTACTCAAGTTTTTTTGTTTTTGTGCTTTCTAATGAAAAATCTACCTCACAAGCTCAAGGATTTGACTCTCCCTTATTCACTGTAGGGCACTGCAGGAAATGACTTTGGTGTACCACAACTTTTTTTGAAAAAAAAAAAAAAAAAAAGAAACAGCACAAGGCTGTCCACAATCAAGACTGTTGGTAATGAACCGGAAACCCAGTGTCTCCACTCAGTGTATGCATGGCGTCTATGTTCATGACTCATTTTTGATGCAAGACTTCTCTTTGATCTTTTTTTTTTTACCTTTTTGCAACAAAATATTTAGAAGTCAACATGTAAACACCAAAAATGTTCATTTCATACGAGCTAAACTTTTGTTTAAGTTGGTAAGTTTGGTCACCAAACGCTGGAATTAGAAAACTAAAACAAAACTGTACATGTACCTAAACTCTCATACTAAATAGCTTCAGTATATAATCATAGCGGTTCAGCACCGTCTTGACACAGCAGCCTAAATACAGTTCTCTCAATATTGGTCTTATATCCTTGCAGAGAGCTGCAGTTTAAGTCATCAAGCCGCAGTTTGCGAAGACAAATAGAAACTTGTGGTTTATTCAAGTGGAGTTTGTATTCTAGCGACCAGTGATGAAAACACACATATTTATATGGTGTATATTTTTCTAATTTTCATTTCATTTCATTTTTGGCATACGCTCAAAAGCATTCAACAAAAAGATTACTGTGTTTTGAATGAAATGCAGTAAATAAGAATGTCCATGTTTCTCCCTCAGAGAGTTGTGTTTACTTTGGAGGTTTGGACTCTGGCCAGAGGAGGAGGAATAGTTTTCAGAAATAATCAGGGGGCACACTTATTACCCAGGATTCTCTTCTTAAAATGGTAAACGATACTCCTCTGCGCCCCCGTGAGCGGGAGTCTGCAGATGAAGGAGAAATTTCTTTAGTTTTTGAGAAAGAAAAATAAACGCAGACACTCCATGCCTCATTTTAGTTAAATGTTTTCACAGGGGCTCAAACTGAGATTTAAGGGTTAAGATTTTTGTTCTGAATGTGTTGAAACAGCAGCTTCACTTATCAGGTTTGTAGGGGGAAAAATGGAAAAAAAGCAATCTGTATCTTATGTGCACCCTGTGATTTTCAAATGCTCAATTCAAATACGCAGCTTTCCCCGACCACTTGGCTCTAATGTAGCCCAAACCCCCTGTTCTGCACATAAACGCCTCGGGGGTAAACGGGGGTCCTGATTCTTGTTGGGGTAGAGCAAAGCATTGGGGCTACATGACCTTCCAAGCTGAACTTTTTGAGAGGCACACTTTAAATCTGTGCTATGGAAAATCTCCCAGAATGCCGATGCAAATCACTTGTAAAAAGGCTGCATACGTATCCCATTAACAGGGGATTCAAAAAATGCAAAAACCAACATTTTATCTTAAATTAAAGTTGTTTGAATGTATTGCAGACCTTTTCTTTAAAGCCAGTTTTAAAAAAGAGAAAAAAAAATCACTAGTAGTATACCATTGTCTCAGGAGCTAACTAGCTAAATAGTTATCGTTAAATTGCTGTTGCTGATTTGTGTATGGCAGTCACACACACCTGGCAGAGTTTCTAACAGTAACCCACAGAGCATGGCCCGCTAATAAAGCTGTGCTCTTGTTTGTTTTGATTGATTTAGAACGTGAAACTGAAGTTGTGACCAGATTTCAAGCATCCCTGGTCTTTTGTCTTCAACAGATAAATTGTACTTGTGATTGTGAAAATCTTAGTTATTGACAAAATAGTGAGACAAAGCAGGAAAACGGCACCTGAACACTTTTCTTGGCTATTTTCAGCAGGTTTTCCCATTGAGATTTCAACCGCCACGCCTTGTAACTGTTTTAAGGAGCAAGGGGGCTCTTAAAAAAACAAGGAGAAGGGGTTAAACAAAGAGATTGCATAGGGGCAAAGTTTAGTTCAATGGATGACATGTTTTTAAAGTGTTTGACTGAAGTAAATGACCCTAACGACAAAAAATGCACCATAAAAAAAAAAGTGTATAAATGAGCGCCTGTAAAGTTCCATTCAAACTAAAAATACATGATTCCAGTACTGCAGCAACTACACAGTAATGTTAATGACACTTGTCCTTTTAGAGCAGTTAGTGTTTCTGGTTTCCTGTTAGTTGAGCTAAACCTGAACTGACACCAGCCAGTTATTGAGATGAAAATAGTGTGAATGTCTCAGGAGCGTTCAGTGGAATATTCTATATTGGCATAGTTAGTACAGTAAACAGGTAGTATCTATCCTTGTTCGCCTGCGGTCAAATGTTGTTCCATCTGTGGTTGTTTGCTGTGCAAAGCCATAAACGTCTTCATTCTGTAACCTTATTCAGCTCTCAGACTGGACATCCTTATTTCTGGGCTGAGAGTAGTGAAAATATTGATGGATTGAGGTATTATGGTTTTGTGTGCAGCAAATCCACGACAGCTTGGTATTTACAGTTTAATTTTAAGCTCATGAAATTACGCACTTACATCAGAGACAATGTATGCACGTCTTTGTTCCCAAATAAGTCAGCATGCAGATTTAGAAGGTTTTTAACTGCTTATTTCAGATTATAAACAGGAGCCAGAGAGGGTTTTGAAAAGTCTGGATGTAGAAACTTTGCTGAAATAGCTGTTTCTTATGTCATTTGTAGCAGCGAGGAGTTTATTGTTCTTACTGTAAGTACAAATTTTAAGCATTTGTGCTTATTTCCATTTTCCATTACTTTTTCTACTTCACTACATATTAGAGGGACTTTTTATTTTAATATTTTAATGATAATTACTGTCACTAGTGGACTTAACACAGAAAATGCATGCACTGAGCAGTCTGATATAAAGCTCACTTTTCCCGTTGTTAAGTCCTTCCGTATTAGATTTAAAATGCAGGACTTTTGTTGTTCTTCTTTTACCTAAAAAAAACAGTTTATGTTTTGCACCAGTGCATTTGAGAAACAGAAAGTAACATACAGTTAAACAAACTCATGCAATTCTGGTCTTTTTAAAAGTTTTCTCTGTTTATTATATTGTCACTCTTACATAGTTTGGTCTCCAGTAGGTGACTCATGTGCATATTTGGCATATTAATCATGTTGGCCAGATTTAGATTTTAGAAGAAAGACATGGACAAATGTGAGGCATCAACTGAGGTGACAAGCAGGACAAAGAAACATAAATGCTCTTTTAATAAGATAATCTCCACCTTTCTTTTGCTTTTTTGTCAGATGGAACAGAAACTGTTGTTAAATCTGGCACTTGAATTTGAGTTTGATTCCATATTAAAAAAAATCTAATTTGTCCTAAACCTAATGTGATTTTAAAATGTTTGTATTTGTGTATTTGTCATTCGTGCTTCTTCTCTTGTTTCTTCTTTGCATGTTGTGACTAAACTACTTTTAAGTACATTAATTTTCCCATTTTTCCAACTGTTTCACCTGCCTGTTTCATGACTTGACAAAAAGAACGAGCAGAATTGATGTCTTTACATTTAGACTTGTATAGCCTCATATCCAAATAGCATTTTTTTTTTTTTTTTGCTGTCAAAAAAAGCGCTGGCAGGGTGTTTGGAGCGCTGGGAAAAAGCGCTTGTGTGGTTGGAGAAGAAAAAACAAAACGCTGCACGTGAGTTTATATATTGAAATAAGACTGACTGCACAGCTACCAACAAGCTCACAGTGTGGAGGCTGATGAAAGCACAGCACTCAACAACATTTACTGTACAGTTGATCATTTTTCCCCCCAACAAAGGTTTTTTCGGTGTCTGTTATCATAGTTTCTCTCTGAAATATAAAGTTTAGGATAGACGGGCTCGACCAGAATAAATGTATCCATTTTCTTTCTTACCAGGGGTGAAGGCTGACTGGTCCTGCCCCATCTATCACTTGATAGCTGCCTAAAAAGAAGTGACAGTGACGACAACAATGCCTTTAGAAAAGTTCAGAGATTTACAGCTAGAAGTCCTTGAAGCACCTGGACAAAAAAAGTCAAAGCGCTCACTGGATGCAGAGCTTTTTCAAATGCAGCCATATACGCTCTCTGCTCAGTGGGAATGATTGAAAAAAAGGTGTTGGCACTCAGACAGAAAATGCTATATGGAAACGGGCCCTAATTTGTGTCTGAAACTGACAAATACAACTGCAGCCAGAGAGTCAGCTGCTCTGAGCAAACGTCTGTCTTCAATTTGTACTATTTGCTCTGCATCACTGAACAAAAAAAACAAGGCTGGGAGTTTTCTTAGCTGCACCTCATGGCACACTGTATGGCACACATATTAGTTTGTGTTTCATTGTGTGAATACATACTGCAAAATTTTTTTCTGCAGTATGGCTCAAAGCGCTTTGAAAGCCCTTATATGCATGAGAAATTCAAGCCCAGTGCTACAACTACCACAGATTAGCGCACAAATCACCGGGGTTTTCTACTCTGTGTTTTCATTTCCACTTTTCTTGTCACGCTGTGTTAAAAATAAATGTGGTCATTTTCAATACAGTCACGTTTGTCATTGCCCAAAAGTGATCCATGGGCATACAGCAAGCCAGCCAGTGTGACCTATGCGAATGGAAAATCTTTTGCCGACTGGAAAACCACACCTGAAGTAGCACACCGTTCTCTCAGACAATTTTCAGAAAGCTTATAATATATAAGGTGCAAGAAAATGTGGGGAATAAAAAGTGTTTTTTTGTCCCTGTTAGAACTTTGTCATGTCCGATTAGTGACCACGTAGAGGATATTACCACAGGAATACAAGTTGGGACTATAAACAACAAGTGAAACTGATACTGTTTAGTCAAGGAAAATCAGTCTTTAACAGCCTCTTTTTTTTTTTTTTCGCTTCATGGCTGTTAGGACAGAAATAAATATAGGCCTGCTGCTTTGCTCATGAACGCTTTAACATGTGGACTGCTGCGGTCAAACTACAATCTAATCTGACCTTCGAGATACAGCACAGGCTGTTCAACATCCAGGCCACCCTGTAACTCCCACTCATATTCCATTTGAGAAAACGCCAGTTGTACATTTAGAGGGATTTTATACTGAAAGGAAACTGGATATAGAAAATGCAATGTGCCGCACTATAGGCAGGGATGCAGAGAGCGTTGGTTGGAGGGATGTGAAACAGCTGTGAAGGAGAAATAAAGTCTAGAAATGGCAAAAGTTGTTAATTCAACAGTTGTGGCCAGAAAGGTTGGTACGTGGTTAAGGTTTAAAAGTTGACTTTAAATCAACATGTCCATGGCGGGCACAGTTTAAATGTTAAAATATAAACAATGAATCAACATTGCTGAACTGCTGACAGTCAGTACTGAATCAGTGTGCTTACTGCCAACTTTTAGCTGAGATGTTTCGAATTAAATGAGGACTGTGTTGCATGCAACTTGTTTAGTTTTTAATGACAAGGAAAAATTTATAATTTTTTTGTGATGGGAAAATGATTCAAAAACCCTTAATTGAAGGAAAATGTCAAAGAGGGAGAAAAAGATCTGAGTTGTGAAGTTATTTAACATTTTTTCAGTCTATCAACTAAAATTCAAATCCAGGCACCTTTTTATATAATGAGTGATTAAATATTTATTCAGTGTCAGGAATGATTAAAATCTGACATTTGTGCAACATTGGACATTAAAAATGTTCTTGATTAAGTTCCAGTGCCATGTATCAGTTTGGATTCAATAAATCAGTCACTTCTACCACTTATTTATTACACTGTTTAACAAAGGAAAAATGATTCATTTCATGGTGATTACACAAACCTTTGTTTATGAAACCAGATGTGTCCAAAAATGTTCAGAATCTAAAAACCATTTTCTCTTTTCTTTTAAAAAAGCCTCTTTGGATGGTTTGAAAATTGCCATTTTGTTTGATGACATTGTTAAATGTTGGAGTTGCGATTACAATTACAAAATGTGTGTGTGGCACATCACTGCCTTGCTCTCCGTAATATTTCACTCTGTTGTCATTTTCTGTTTTTGCAGGTGTATGCAGATGATGTGCTCACAAAGGAGGAACAGATAGGCCTGTTGTTCAGAGCCAAACGGAAATGTGAGGGAAACATCAAGTCGAAGCATAAAGTTCCTGGTGAGTAAAGAAATAAAGAGTCTACAGCCATGCTAGTGGTGTTCTGACACACAGCACTACTTTGAGCTGAATGCTAACTTTTTATTCTTCTTACTTCTTTTACTTTATTTTGGTTCGAACATTTCACAACAGTAATTTTTTATACAAATTTGACAGGCACAATGTTCACCATGCTATCCATTTTATAAAGCAAGCTTAGTGCTTGCCAATTAGCAACGAACAAAGTAAAGCAAAGGTAACTGAGGGGTAACCAATTACATTAGTATGTCACTGATTTCTGGGTATTTCTTTTTTAAAAACCAAAATCATGTACAAGAGAAAAAAGTCAGAATTCCTCCTCAGGGGCCTTGAACATCTGTACAAAATGTCATTGCAAGCTGTGCAGTAATGATTTAGATGTGTCTCATCCAAAGAAGTGGACTGACTGCAACCACACAGCAAGCATGACTACAGAATATTAAAAAATGCAAGAAAATATCAAACACCCTTATTCTTTTCTTTTTTGCAACTGATCAGGAATTTTGCTGCATCAAAGAGCTGGCAGCTCTCGGCTCCTTGTTTGTCCTTTTAACCACGTGGTGATTTTTTTGCCATAGTAACCCCTTTTTTTCAGTATGTGCTACCTATTAAATCTAAATGGGGAGGTTAGGGTTAGTGCAGTCTATTTGCACTATGGTAGTATGTTTTTAACAAGGCAGCATAAATCGTCAGAACACCGGCTGAGCTGTCATGTTCAAACAAATCTTAAAAACCATTTGGTTCACACTTTAACCTGCCAGCTGCCTAATCTTAAGTCCATGCATCAGGTAAGCCATGTGTGATTACAGCTGTATACCACTGTCTGAAGTCATAACAAGCAAGCGGACGTGTTGATGTTCTCTGGATGCTGTTAAAAATGCAGCAGTTGTTTGTCTCCGGTTGGATCAAAGTGCACTGAGTGAATCTGCTTCGTGTTCTTGTTGCACTTTCAACTCTCTTGAAAAAAAGGATCCAAACATCCATGTAGTATTGATGTAACTCATCAATACGGATAAGATGTGAAAAAAACCTGTATCTTGCTACCTGCATGTTTGACTCCAGCACCTCTTCTTGCCTAAACCTAAGGAAGTATTTCCATACTGAAGACCACACCTGACCCACACTCCCCACGTGTGTGAAAAGGGCAACACAGGGTGTACGATCTCAGAGCAAACCAACCATGTGTGAGTGTCATAGATCGCGGTGTTGATGTTTGCCTTGACAATCACCCAATTAAATACGTGTTGGACAGAAAACTGATAAAATCCATAAGCCTGTGCATCCACTGTTTGTGTATGTTGGCGAAAAATGCTTCGCTTTAGCGACACTCATGTAAACTGATCATGTACAGTACGGTGTGTGAAAATGTCGTCAGGCTCGTGTGATGGCAGGGGTCGCACTTCATTAGGCTTAATTGGGTTCCCAATAGTGTTATTTTTCTACCAACTACAATGAGTCGCTTTAAAAAGATTTCTGCCAGACACTTATGTAAAAGCAGGCTAAGCCATTTATCACAGCAAAATGGTTTCATTTGTCAGAACACCCTCAGCAATTGAGGGAGCTCCCCACTGAATTCCAGCTGGAGCGAAAGGTTCAATGAAGAGTGCAATAACCCCCCCCCCCCCACGGGGCTACACAGAGAGAGAACCTCATGGACAAAGATTTGAAAAAAAACCCACACAATGTACAAGGCAGGAGATGCCGTGAGACTTTGGGAAAGCTGGAGTGATAGAGGAAGAAATCAATCAGCACAAACTGTGAGAGTAAAAAGCAGAACCAGCAGGAGAAGCATGATGATAGTGAGAGTGAGGCTCCGGGAGCGTCACACTGTAAAGACCGCCTTGTTTCTCTTGATTGTATGTGATTGTTGATTACAGGGTTTGTACTAATCAGCGCATGTTTTGCACACAGTTCAAGATAAAGATTTAGGAGACTTTGTGTTCCTGCATTTTGCTGATACAATCAAATCAAATCCCTGTTTTGGAGCAGTAGCCAGACAGTTAAATGTGTACTGTAAGTTGATGGTTGCATTAGAAAATGCTGCTCTGTTTCCTCTGTCCTGCCGTGGCTTTCCAGAGGTTTTGATTGAAAGCAAAGCTGATCCTGGACTGTATTTGTATATTTATGGGTGTCTTTTCCAGCAGACCCCAGCTTCTACTGTATCTCATTGTGGTTACTGTCTTTTTTCCCTTCTGATTGTTCAGAGGAGAATTTTGGGCTCCACAGCCAAACCAATCATATTATTTTCTCTTTAACCCCAGTGCATTGTGGTTACATTGAATTCTTAACCCATCCAAACTATACCGCCTTGTAAATGAAACACATAATTAAAAATGTTTACTTCCAGGCTAAGAACACAAAAGCTTTTGTTGATCATTTCCACTGGTCCCAGTGCTCCGCGTAGGATTTCACAACTTTTCATGGTTTTGATAAATGTCCACAAATATCAAATCTGATTTTTTTTTAAAAAAAAGGCAAAATTGCCACTATTGAGAACTACAGGCGCCAAACGGCAGCTTGCGTAAGATGTCCTGGGTTTTTTAGAACAACGCTGGGCTTTTTCTCAAAGCCTGTTCAACAGGATGGCCATAGATACTAATGCAAAGCAGCCAGTCACACATTAGGTCTCTCTCAGATGAGGGTCTGTGCTGCTCATCTGACCAGCATCATGCTTAATCCATCCTGACATGTTGTAGTGACTGGTGAGCCTGGTGTCACACTTTGCCAGCCACCTCCGAGCACAATTATAGCTGTCTTTTCTTTGACAGAACAGTTGAAGATTAAATTTGATGGTCAGAATTTTAAAACCTTTTAGTTCTAAACAAAAAAAACAACAGTTAATTGTAATATTGACAAGATTTAAGTGGCAAATATACAACTTATTATTCCTTAAAGGAATAGTTTGGAATTTTGGGATATGAGCTTGTTTGCAGTCTTGCAGAGAGTAGAATAACAATTACTTCTGTATGGTAAATACAGAGCCACAGCTTGCACCAAATTAGCATAGCTTAGCATAAATACAGAGGATAACTAGCCCAGATCCCTCTGCTGGTATCCACTTAGCCACTTATTTTGCTGAAGATTTGCTGCACTATTTCTTGGCCGGTTGCAGTAACTTCCTGGCTAAGCTAACCTTCTGCTTTTAGGAGTTTCTTATTTCACCGTTCAGGCATAACAGTGTATCAGTATTTTGCAAATTGGCAAGAAGTTACAACGTGTATTTTCTAATATGATGAACTATTACTTTGACTATAGATGTGAGTCACTGGGTTTGCTGCCATTTCTCTGTGCAGTCTAGGGCTTGGAAAATTTTTCAACTGATCAAAAAGTCAGCTGGCTAAAAATCAATCAAAAACAATATAAAGTATGTAAATCATTTTTAATTGGATGTCTGTTTGCAGCTGCTCTTTAATGCACCATATCTGCACTCTGCTGCAGGATGTTTCTCCGTCTGTCTGTGCTGAAGTTGATGCTGAATTGGAGCCTAACAAACCCATCATGTCCGACTGGGACTATCTGAAATGCCTGAGATGTTTTTTTGGGGGGGTTCATCAGCACACAGCTGAGAACTGACCTTCATACCTGATGATGCTGGCACACATTTGATGTGACTCATCCGGCATGTGGTGACTGTTTTCTGACCTCTTTCGGAAGGCTGCACATGTGTGTTCAATAACAGTTGAAGGACTTAAGATAAACATATTACCTTAATAAAGGAGAAAAAAGCAAGAGTCCCTGGTGCGGTTGTACTTGATGCCCAGATAAAGCACATGTGTGCCCATTTAACATGCTTGATTTAAGATAATTTTGCTTTACTTAATGGCACATATATTACTTCTTTTGAACTTGATTCGAACTTAAATGTCTCATTTGGTTGTTTTTAATTATGTAATGTGGAAATAATTATTTAAAATCTAGATAGAGCTTTGTGTTCGGCTACAATCTAAGAGACTGTTGAGATCGGAGATAAAGTGCAAGGAAAGCATTACTTGTGCTTTTTGATGACCCATGTAAGTGTTTTCCTTAGAGTGGTCATTAGGATTCACTCTTGTAGTTTTTGTTTAAACACGTTTTTTTTTTCTTCTTTCATTGTGGTGTGACCTCGAGTCTGTGGGTTGAGGTAAACTCAGAAAATAGCAGCTAATGTGCATTTTTTAGGGGACTTTGGCTTTACATCTGTATTTGTCTTGCCTGTGTCCTGCTTGGCCACCCCCAGAGTCTTTTTTTGGCACTGTAAACTTGCGGTTTCTGAACTATTATAGAAGACGTGGAGTGATGACTATTTTAAAACACTAGTGTGAAATGTGGGATTAGAAATTGATCGTGCTGTTCTTCTTGACTGAGGAAGAATGAATTAAATCCAGGGTGAGGCTAAAACTTTGGTTTTTGTTTCATTTCAGTGTATGATCTATTTTGTTTTTTTTCTTTCTCATTTGTGCTTTAAATACACAAAAAGTCTCCATTACGTGACTGAGACAAGGTTTTCATTGAGGGAAACACTGAGGTTTGCCTGGAGAGTACAGTGGAGGGATGTGGGTTCAATGCCCCAGACCTTGCAGTGTGAAAATAGCACAGCCTTCAAGCTTGTGGTCTGGGTGTAGAATAACATCAGCAATCATTATAAAAGGTTGCATGTATCATGAGAAAATGCAATATGTGTTTTGACATCTGCAGGTCAGAATCAAATGAGTTGGGGGGGAAAGAAAACCTTATTAAAAACCCTGGTGACATCACATTGTGGTCAAGGAATGTACGGGAAATTATATATATATGTGTGTGTGTGAGTGTGTGTGTGTTTTGTGTTTAATTTAAGCCAGTTAGTAGGTGGTCCAATGGCAATAAAATCTATGGCAAAAGTGAACAGCAATTCTACTTTTACTCCCAGGATGTGTGGTGAGTGTGATGTTCAGAACTTAATGCAGTTTTTTTTTCTCCCACCAGAGATTTGTTGGGATCCGTCAGCTCCACTCAGTCTGGTCTTTAATTTTGCGCTCCAAGTGACAGGCAAATAAAAAGCATGTCGTCATCGCTTCAGATGTTTCTTTGTAAGTTTGATTACAGGAATGAGAAAATAATGGATCTACTGCAAAGAGAGGATAGTTTTAGTTTTATCCTTAGCTACTTATTAGTGGTCAAAGTGGGCCAGATGTTTTCAATAATGCAACATAAATGCCAAGCCATAAGGAGGGCTTTTTTCCAGGAATTTGTGGGGAAAGGGACTTTGCTCCCACTATCAGAGGGCTGAGGTCCACAATTTTGCTGACAATGGAGGGGCTGCCCACTTTGGAACGACATTTTTTTCCTTTGAACCTGCAGCGCTTTGTCTGAACTAAATATATGTGAATGTTCTTACAGTATATCAAGTCTCATGTAGTGCATTCCTTATGAAGGTTAGATGACAAGGTGAGGTACGTAACTGGGAGGTCCGTGTTAAAGTGACTCTTGAAAATATAACATTCCAAAAGTTCTGTTTCACAGCAAAAAAGTTTTTATTAGAACTTTAATAGGCAATCTCAAAATGATCACTTCAATAACTCCCATATTTGACATAGTTGTGTGGGATTAAAGAATCTTATATATTAGTAGATTTAGTTAAAAATAGGTTTTCCATGAACTGTTCATTCATTAGGATTCAACTAAGCAAAAACGGCCAAAATTCTGTTTTCAGCTTTATAAATGTGAAGATTTGCTGCTTTTCTGGGTTTCATGTGTTTTGAATTTAATAACACCAGGATTTCCCCTCTGTTGGCTCAATAAAGGATTATCTTATCTCATCTGAGAATTTTAACTCTTGAACATTTTGACATTCTGATGCCCTGACATTTCTTAGACCAAGCATTTATGCATTAATTGGAGGAAAAATATGCAGTAATGGATTAATCAGGAAACTTGATAATCACTGGTTTCAGCCCTAATTAAGTTTAATTTGAACCATCTTATGACACAGAGGGAAAAAAGCTTAATAACAACGCAGTTTTATTTTGCCATAATGAGCTACTTAGGACACTACAATGCAAGTTGTGCTGTGGTGAATTTTTTTAAATGAGATCCATACTGGAACCAATTCCATAGAACATAAAAACAGTGTGATGCTATCAACAATGCAGCAGTTATTGAAATCTGCTGCAGCAAACGGGACCCAGAGCACACACCATGGACAACTTGTTTTCAGTGTGCTGAAAATTCCGTGGTTGCAAGACTCAAGATGAGGAGTTTGTTCTCTGTGTGACCCATATTTTCCTTAAACAAAAACAAAAAAAAAAGGTTTAATTTACAGTCTGACTTGCCACAAATTACAAGGCAGCTCCACGCTGCTGATTTGCATACTGGGTTAACTTCAGTCGTCTGGCCTACTTTTTAAAGGACAACCGAAGCCTTGGAAACATACAGCACTGCTGCTTATGTAAATGCCTATAGCTACGTAACACTGGAAGGAGGATAACAGTATAACAGGATAACAGGGATAGGTAGCTTTATTTTTGAAGTGAACATTGCTTTTGTCTTTGCAGATGGTTTCTGCTCTCCAGAATGGGACGGCATAGTTTGTTGGCCTGAAGGGCCTCCAGGAAAGCTGGTGTCCACTGCCTGTCCAGAGTACATCTATGACTTCAACCATAAAGGTAAGACTCACCGTGAATTAAACACTGGAGTTTATTTTCATTTTCATTTGCAATTTATGTAATTATGCAGGTTTGATTAAGGAACAAGCTGGATGAGTAAATCACTGTGTTAGCAAACAAGTGACAAAATCTGCAATTACAAAAAAAAAATTAAATAAATCACCCTTTCTTGTTTGGCATTTAGGACTAGCATACCGTCGCTGTGACAACAACGGATCGTGGGAGCAAGTCACAACAAACAAGACATGGGCCAATTACAACGAATGTGCAAAATTCCTCTACCATTACAACCACAGCTATGAAAAGGTGAGATTCATCTCCACTTACATGCTCCTTGACACAGTTACAGTAACAGCCTTCCTCCCTTACAACAAAGAGCAACAGCCTTTTAACATCACAGCTTTTCAGGCGACTGTTTCACCATGATAGCCTGCAATTACAATCCATTTGTGATGCATTTTGGACATGCCTCCTCGGTAATGTACATTGTGAGTGAACTCTAAACATATTTAATGAAATATCAAGATGAGAGCAGTGAGAGGTAATGACATGATAGCAGTGTGATTGCTTTTTGATAATGAGGCAGCCATTAGTTGAACATCCGTTCACATATAAACTGGACAAAGTGTCACATTAGTCATAATTGCAAACAGCAAAACTTGCTACAAAAGTTACATTCAGAGAAAAATAGGAGCTAACTAATTAGAACTAATCCTCAGAGAAAACATTAAGACTGGAGGACTCCGCAGTGTTTGGACATCATGCTTTTCTGGTAATGTTATCAAACTGCAGGAGGTAATACAAGGGTTCAGAGCTCTGTGCAGGCCGATCTTGCACATCATCTCAAACGGCATTTTCCAGTGCAACTCTCTGACCACCAGGAGTATTTTTACATTAAAATAGGAAAAAAGGCCTTCCACAAACAAGCCGCAAAGCTGGAAGTGACTTGTTTTCACTGTAATATCACCAAAACAAACAATGAAAAAGTAGCCATGGAATAAGAACAAGAACATACTTTTGGCCATATGTGTGTTTTATGCTTCTATAATTTTCGGAGTCTGAGGTTAGTGTTGTTAAAAATAATTAAAGTGATTTATTTTCCTACGTTTGTTTTTCTTATAAGTGAAGAAAACAGCTATTGCTAAGTTGCAGAGCTAATCTTTGCTTCGTACCTGCCCCATCATTAGCCACCATTCCCCTGTTGTGTATTTTATATTATCAGCAAGCAAAAAATGAATTCACTAAAGAGAAAACAGCATTTTGAGAGAGTCTCCAGGAAGAAAGTGTTGTATAAGAGGGTCAATGTCTGACCATTCTTCCTGATTCCTTCTTACAGCACCCATCATAGCCTTTAAGTTTAATGTTTCAACTTAAAATTAACTATTTCTTGTTTATTAACCTTGGAACACACTACTTAAATGCCACACACAGGCTTAACAATCTGTAAACATAAAATCTAAACACTTTTAGGGTGTGAGAGTCAAAACCCTGGTTCAGAAATACCTTATACACTGACATCACCATCACACCACAGCGCACGGTGAGAAAATTGTTTTGTAAACCAAACACGGCAACCTTTTTACCACCATCATCCCCATGTGACTAACAAAGGCAGCCTAGATGTGACCCTCTTGCAGTTGCTCCTGTAGGGTTTCTCCCTCTCTCTCCGTTATTGTGGGAAGATCGGATGTCAGAACATAACACTGGCAGGGAACAGGACTTCAGGGTGTTGTAAGAAGGGTGGAAAAATGCTTTAACATGGCTGTAAATGGGAGAATAGTACTAACTCAGTAAGTTAGTTTTCGTTCTTGCTTAAGTTATGTTGCATTTCTTAACAGTAATGTTGCTGACGTGAGTTTTTGAGCGATGGTCAGAAGGCATTTCAGTTATCTTAAATATGGCATTCTGTAGCTTTTAAAGAATGAGATGTTATTGCAGTAGGGTTTAGATTTAACTGGCTCTGCAGTTTGTGGCCACAAAAAGCATTGGATTTTTTTGATGAATAGAGTTTTAGAGTAATCAGTCACTCATTGATACAAACATCAAAGCTCACAGTTTGGCTGAAGGCTACAGAAGTTTGATTTTTGTTCATTTTTGCCATGAAACAATACAAACATCGGCTGTCCCACATGCATTTTCCTTCCCCTGCTTCAATGTGGTGTGGAGGATGTGGGTATAACCTCATCATAGTGCCCTACAATTTCTGTGTGACTTCAGATGTTTGGGTTGATGTGCTCTCTGGGGAGCACTTCCAGCAGTTAATGACAAATACATATGGGCGAATAAAAGCCCCACAGAGCATAACTGCCATACCGCGGACCACCGCCACAACTAGACCCCCGTTTTATGGCACGGGATCATGATGCTAAATGATAACAGCAGTGGAGTATCTGGTTACATCATGCAGGGCTATTTGCCCCTTCAGCATGTTGACGCACAGAGGTTCTGGTTAGTGGCTCTCCTTGCAGTGCTCTCTGGCAGCCAGCCTCACTGCTGGAAGATCAAACCGCCCCACCCAGCCTTCCTCAGCTCTGCCACCCATGTCAAACGCTGTTTCCATCAGAAATTCTGGGTGCTTGAGACGCTTCTGTCACCAAGTGACATTACACGTTCGAGCACACTGAAGTTAATGCATTTTGAAGATAAGTTCAGAGGGGAAATGCCTGTGTTTGAACAGTGTGAACTTTCCTCTTTATCAGTAAACTTACTTAGCTTATTTTAAAACATGCTCTTTTTAATAGAAACACTTGCTCAAAAGTAATGTGGTCACTAAAATCTGAACCTGTTGTAGGTTACTAAACACATGGAACCAAGATGCATTAACATCTAAAAACTAAATCTTAGTATAACAGTTTGTCTGCATCACCCAAAGTGTATAAAAGTCTGCCAGTGAATATGCAAATTTTCAGTTGGACTTGTTTTTAATGAAAAACATGATCTGAATGTGTGTATATGTATAGCTTAACATGTATTCTGACTAAATGTTGTCTTTTTCCTCACATAAATCGATGTACATGAGCATTCAAATACATGCCATACATTATGTAGGCTGAACAGTGCTAGTTATAAAGTAATAGAGCAATAAGTATAGGGCTTTTTTTTCATTTTTTTGGTGATCACTGCTGCCTTCTTTTATAATATTCTACCATTTTCTCTACATAAATCTAATGTGGCATTAGTTCAGGCTGGCCACAAAGTCAGAGTCAGCTCACGACCTTCGTTACATCAGCTGACACCATCTGAACTCCAAGCCAGCCCGCATCAGCTGATATCTCAGCTGATTCTCTTCCATGCATCCAGTAGGCACATCTCATACAGGGCGCTCTGCTTAAGCTGCTTTAGCCCGCCTACACTTTATGCTTCCTCTGCAGTCTGCCTTATACTCACCTCCTTCGCTTTGTGCCATGTCTGACTTAATCAAAGTCATTTCCTTTATAAATGAGGCCTGCTCTGTTCTGTTCCCTGTGGGGGGTCTTTGTTGCTGCTCTCCCTGCCTTGCCTTCCCATGAAGACATATGGAAGGGCAGGGAGGTCGTTGAACGGAGTCATACCCGCAGATAGAACTTACTGCAAATAACTTTTTTCCCCTTTAAGCAAACTAATCCTGACTGATAAAAAGGGATTAAGATGGGGTCATCAGATGCTTTTAATGCCACTGTTGCAGTTTTTGGTTGAATTAATAATGCATTCCCACTTTGCCAAACTCTTCTTGCACTATTACTTTAGAAATTAGAAAATACTGACTAAAGTGCACCAAAAGTGCATATGAGTGCTGTATATGTTTCTTGTTTAAAATATAAAGCAAGGTGTTGTTTGCAGTGTTCTGTAGTTGTTTTACCACGTTGGTTTGTAGTGTATTTTCCTCGTGGTGTATTTTTTTTATCGTGCTTGCTTAAAGGAGAATAAAAACATTAAAAAAAGCAGTGATCTTAAGTATTCAAGTGAAGTGCTTTAATCTTTTCAATCTTAGTATTCTTGTTCATTTTGTCACCCTGTCAACATTATAACAAATGATCCTCTTCCAACAGGAGGTCTTTCACCGTCTTTATCTCATCTACACAGTGGGGTACTCTATCTCTCTGGGATCACTCATGGTGGCCGTCCTCATCTTAG
Source organism: Acanthurus leucopareius (assembly GCA_029814765.1). Lineage (NCBI taxonomy): Eukaryota > Metazoa > Chordata > Actinopteri > Acanthuriformes > Acanthuridae > Acanthurus > Acanthurus leucopareius. The sequence goes on along the minus strand of JAQMCX010000009.1, from coordinate 5,045,705 downwards.
GATATTTCCGGTGAGTCACCGCCATTGACAGAACTCTTCCAATCAAGCACAGACACTCCCTTGAGAGGGATTTAAATACAGGGTTGGAAACTGAGGTTAGATAAAATTGTGGAAGGGGTCAAAACAAAGAGTTATGATGGCACAGTTAATGCGTATCAGTTGCCAACGTACAGTGAAGAGGAGAGTATATTGATTTCATAATGATTCCATGAGAAACTAGAGGTTTTATTATGAAATCATGTGATTCACTGTGGCTGCACAGGCATGCAACGCAGGTTATTTTGCGTCACGGCAACACGAACATGAAGCATGCAAACTGTGTTAGAGACCACCTCTGACTTATTCTTTGACTTTTAACATGACTATGATATGTCCACCTTTGAGGAGGGGTCGGCCTCCAGGCTCGCAGCAACGCATGTGCCAATGTCTGACATTTCGGCTCGTTATTCATGTTGATTTCATGCTAAACAACCAAAGCTTGATATTTGTTTTGTATTTCCATCAACCTTTCAAAGATAAGAGCTCTAAAGCCACATACTCCCTCTCCTCCCCACGAAACATATAAAGATAGAAAAGGTCAAAGGATGTGAAGAATTGAAAGTAATTACTGTATTTGAACTATGTTGCTTGCACTGCAGGAATGTAAGAAATAAAAAGATTTGCCACAGATGCTCTGTACGTCCATCTTATCTTGCCCCTCTTGCCTTAGTGGCAACAGTGCTCAAGTGAAGAAAAAATCCCAAAACAAGGTTGAATCTGTGCAGCAACTCTGACGATTTTTTTTTTTTTTTGGCTGATTAATTCAGGGCAAATGTGTCATTATTTGCTTATTTTGTTTAGCATAGGGAGTATCAGGAATCGATGTGAAGGCGCTGTTTACCAATGTTCCCAACAGCGTGGCTTACCATACAGGCTGGCAGTCAGACGGCTTTAGGAACACTCCCAACTGGCACCAGGAAATCTACGGGCCAAATGAGTTTAATAAGTTATCCCAGGGGCCCATCTGACATTCTGCCTCCGTGCTCTGGAGCACTCCAGCCACGTCTTGCCTTCAACATGTCAGCTCGTAGAAGGGAGAGCTCATAAATGTTTTCCACGGAGAGAAAAGGGATATTTCACATCAGCAGTCGTGTTCTGTATTTTTCACCAGGGAAATGTATGCTAGATTAGTTTTCGCCCACCACCGCTAAATCAATAGTTCTCTATGGTTAGCTTCTCAAGTATTCGCCTCATGAATGAGGTTTTAGAGAAAGAATTTCTTAATTAAGGATAGCACTGGGCTAATTTCAGCAATAAGTACTTGTTTAAGGTTTTTATTATGAGACTTTAGAATTTTCTTGGTTTTGTTGGCTTCTGCAATTCATTAAAAACACTAATGAATATTCAGTAAATATTATTATTGACTTTTTTTACTGGGTTTTGTAATGACGTAATCTTTATAGCTATCGATCCAGCAGCCTGATTCCAACACTGAGGCATGACCGCAGAGGCTCACTCCAGAGCCAACGCTCAGACAGGATGTTTTGAGAGAAATTTTGACAGATAAACTCGTGCTTGTCTGGAGGGAAATTTGCACGCTTTACTCGACACATGCTTGCAATTTGTTTTTACAGCTCACTTTGAGCAGAGCAATTCAATATTTGTGCGTTTCGAGACCCTAAATCTCAAGAATGTGTTATAGTCAGCGTGGAATTCAGCTGGCTCTAATTAGGATGAGTATTGTTCGTGTGTATTGTGTGTGTGTGTGTGTGTGTGTGTGTGAAAATAAATGTGTGTGTGTGTGTGTGTGAAAATAAATGTGTGATGTGTGTCAGCCCACACATACTCACTCACACACACAAAAAAACCCCCCCCAAAAGGTCACAATTTTTCTGTAGGTCTCTCCTTTGACCTTTCCGCTCTTGTTTGTTTTCTCCGCAGACGATTACACTGCACCAGGAACTACATCCACATGCACCTATTTGTGTCCTACATGCTAAGAGCTATAAGCATTTTTGTGAAAGATGTGGTGCTCTACTCTGGATCGGCCTTAGAAAACATGGAAAGAGTCACAGTGGAAGACCTCAAATCCATCACTGAAGCTCCACCGGCCAGCAAAACGCAGTTTGTAAGTAAACCAACACAGCTAAAAAACACCCAACATAAAGCTTTCTGTTCTTGAAGATACTCAAAGAGAGAGAAGAAAACACTCCAAAAAAAAAAGGAAAAATATCAATGCATGTGCTGTTACAAGGAACAGGAAAAATAGCTGTTTTCATGTATTACACTATTTATGGCAGGATTATGGTATGAAATACACAGCATGGCTAAAAATGCATTGTGTTCCACTCTAAACAAAACATAATTGGAATCATCCTTCGCTAGATTGCATTAAATGTGAAGATAATTTGATTTGTAGGGTAGTTGGGTGCTGAACATTTTGCTTCCGAAGAGGAAGCGGTATTTTTCAAAGTCTCACCTTCTTTTCCAGGGCTGGAGCAAATAAACTGTACCCTTTGTCACTGTGCCAAGCTTTTACTAGGCCAACATTTGGCTTTCCCTTTCAGAGCCCAGTTTAAAAAATGGGCACTTTTCATGCATCCTTTAATGCGCAAACAAACAATTTGCTCAATATATACAGTGGACATTTTTATCGCTGGGTTCTCCAAATTGAGTTATACAGGATGAAATCACTTTGTTAAAGTCGGTGACTTATGTGACTCAATAAAGAAACAGAGGTTTGTGTTTTAACGTGCTGTATACTGAAGTGTGTGTTGCAAAGAAGACCTGGTGACTTGCTCAACATAGAAAATTGGTCTTTTTGGCTTTTATCCTGGAAGACAATGAAAATGACCTGAAATAACCCTTAAGGTCTTTCTCATCTATTTCACAGATAATGTGTGTTTTTGCGAAATGGTTCTCATTTTTTTACTTTTCATTTACACATTTCATTTGTCGGCTTTGACAACATATTCATCATGGCTTGATCAACCTGTCTGATTCCTACTGTACTCATCAATCTTTTATGCCCTGGTTTATTGCAGCGGGTCTATTCCAAGCAGTTACACAACAGTGTTTGCAATAAAGCTTCACTGGCCAAGACTTCACCAGCGGCTTTATAAATCAATTTTATTCCTAAATTAAAAAAAAGATAATGTTTGTTGAGCAAAAAAATGTCATATCAGACCTGTGTCTTCAATAAAAGCGTAAAAATCAAAGGAACCCCCCCCCCCCGCTGTGGCTCAACAATGTATATTAGAAGCAAACTGATGAGAAGAGATAGACATGACAATTATAGGAGTGGTAATCAGTCTGGCAGATAGCAGTGCCGAGAGGCTGACTTTTGATAATCATGGCATGACGATACAGAAGCAGCAGCAGCTGGAGGAAGAAAACAGTGTGTGGGTTCGGGTTGTGGGGGTGACGAAATCAATGGCTGACTAAATCAGCGTGGCCTCCTGGGACTTACACACTATCAATACCACAGCACACAGCGCTAACTGGACTATTATTAACCTCTTTACAAACAAACAATCTATAAGTTAAGTGTCACTATGAGCATTGTGTCTTATATTTTTGATTTCATTGATTCAATTAATAACTTGTGTGATGTGTCTGTTTTTTACTGCTTTTACAATAAAAACGAGGCCCAGGGGAAATTCATCTGTTCAGAAAAACCAATTAAAACATGTGACTTTATCAGTACGACTGCAGCTTACTGCTGTGATCTGAGTGTTGATGACGCTGTTTTATTGTCGGGTACATTTATTGTCTAGTCATTTCATAGTCAGCATGCAGGCGGTTTCTGTACTTACTTCATCTCATCTTATTTTTAAACATAAAGTCAGCTGAAACACAACGTCCACAGTAAACACCATGTTTTTTATTGATTTTATTTTACTTTTTTCTCTCCTGCAATATACTGAACACTTACTGGCCGCCCACATTTTGCTTGAAGACTCATCACTCACATGCTGCAAAGTGACGAGACGTATTCAATCTTTTAAAATCTACCTTTGTGGACCTAGTTGGAACGGTTCCAGTTTGTAGTTGTTGCAACAGTCAGATCATGAAGTGTAACTTTAGCACAGCTGTAAATGTCTTACTTTGTCGCAAAAAAGCTACAGAATTATGTAAAGGAATTAGATTCCATGTGGCCCAAACACAGTTATTACAGCTAACAACCAATCAGACTGCTTGATTTGATCTGCTTTATAACAAACTTTAATAGCGTTCCATACTTACTACAAATATTACTGTGTAAACATGAAACTGATCTTCAAACAATAAGCTCAGAATAAAGCTTGGTCCCCCAAAATCATATAATAAATACAAACATTCACTAAGGCTGTGAATAAAACAGGCACAACTGCCTTTAAATGTGTGCATTTTTGAAATAAGCACACTAAAGACTGAATCTCACACATGCTTTTAAATTGGACTGTCAGCTGAGCCAAGCGAAATGTCTTCTATTCTCAAAGCAAATGCATCATATCTTCTCTTTGTACTGTATGGCCCTGTATATCTCCCCTAAATGAAATTAAATATAAAGTAAATTAAATCTGAAAGTAGCCCTAAGTATTCCACACCAATTTTTTCTTAGAAATGTCACAGCTTTTGAATTTATTAAAGACAAAAAATTTTGAAAGCAGCCTCTATTATCCCTTGGAATGACTTTGATTTTAGACAATTCGGCTGCACACAAACCTTCTAAAAGCATTCACATTGCTATTCAGTGCTGGTGAGTGAAGCACCGTGTGTGTCCATTAAGAGAGATGAAATGTCAGTGTGGCAAAGGCCAGGCTAATGGATGGCCGTAAATGGACTGAATTTATATAACTTTTCTAATCTTTCAACTATCCAAAATACTTTACAACACAAATTGGCATTCAGCCATTCACACACACATTCACACACTAACGGCAGGTGGCTTCAGACACAGTGCCACCCATCAAGAGCTCAAACACACATTCACACACTGACAAACCAGCCATAGAGAGCAATTTTAGCGTTCAAAATCTTGCCCAAAGGACCCTTTGACATGATATTGGATCATAGTGGATGAGTCAGGGATCGTCTGAAAACTAGACAACCTGCTCTACTTCCTGAGCCTCAGCAGCAGATTGATTCCTAAGTATTGATACTTCTGATATGAAGTCTCGTTTGTATTGATTTCACTGTCGAGGGATTCGATTAAAAAAACGAAATGAATCCATGAGATGTTAGACCTCACCCTGGGCAAATCAACACTCCTCTTAGTGCTGCAATATTTGAATCTCTGCTGCAGTTGTGAGCATACGTACTGTGATCACCTCATTTCTTTACTGTATCCACATGATGGACATATGTAATTTATAAATAAAAATTCTCTTTTGTTCTAACATGTAAGTTAATACCAGAAAAATCAGAAGAAATGTTTGTTTGGCAAATTATTTGTGGTATTTAAAAAATATTCAGAAGTTGTCTTCGTTGTACATTCACCTGATTTTTTTGATACATAACCTGCTTTAGTAAAGAAAAATATCAATGTAAGTAATGATACTGTTGATCTTTGCCTAGCATTACTTAGTATCAGATCAAAAATAAAAAACTCTGGTATCACACATTCCCACTGCAAAGCATTTAACCTGTAAAGGTTGGTCTCCTATTTATTTATACAAAGTTGTAATTTAACAGACTTGAAACATGAAGTTGTTAATTTCTCCACATTTTTACATACACAACACGTTATATATACACATACATAATGTAACAAAGTCTACAAAGTTTTAAGTCTAAAGACCATTGACGTCTGTAACAAATTCCACACCAGTCTGCTCAGTAGTTACTGAGGCATTTCGCTCCAAATCAAAAACTGTCAACCTCATGGTGGCACTAAATGAAATGTCAGTTGATCACATGGGATCTTATTGAGGGGAGTTGCAGAATTATCCATCAATGGCCTGATGCATGAATGTAACGAAAAGTGAGAGACACTGAGCTCCAGTAATATACAGTAAGGCAAGGCAACACTTTACTTTAACAAGGCAGTTGAATTATTGGAGCCAAATTTATTTTGAAAGTTTTAAGCCTCCTTTTAGAAGAACTGACAGTTGGATCAAACCCTGAGGTTTCTGCAGGTTTATGTCAGGTTTTCTTTAAGGTTATTCCAGATACAGAAAGGAAAAAAAAACCTGAATGCTTCGTCACTGTGCTTAGTTTGGATCCTGGGGACACTTCCAAACCTTTCGTTTTCATTCCTGGCTTTTTAATGATGTTTTTCTTGGCACCACTGATCTGTACACTCAATTGCTGTACATCCAAATCAATTAGCGCAAAGACAAAAGTGGAAAATGATTGTTGTGTTACCCCCGAACACAAAATCTGGAAAAAAAGGGGGTCAATGGTTGGGAAACTAACAGAAAACACTACACATGACACACAAATAGACACACACACAAAATTGAAGCGAAAATAGGCCTCTTGGGTTCAGAAAATGTGGCTGTGGGGTGTTAAGTTCCCACTGCCACACACCGATTCTATCAAAATGACAGACCAACAAAAGAATTGAGCTGAACCAAAAAAAAAAAGTCTAATTTGCTGTGAAGAGGAGGTCAGAATATGATATGGGATAGAGGTCCACTCGATAGAGGAATTCTAGGAATAACTAAAAAAAGGACACGGACAGTCAACAGATGATGTTGACTCTCCAGAGACACACAGCCAACTGAGCAGGGAAGCACCAGCCTCCCTGTGTAACCTCTGAGTCAGGCTGATTGCTGGCAGCTGAGGGAGAACATCACAGGTGCAGCTCATAGCTCCTGATGAGCAAAGGATGAGTGAAGCCTGTGACCGAAATCTTAAGACCCCTCTTACCAAAACACAATAAAACACTTCCTTCCTTTCTACATCATTTGTTTAAAAATCACCTAGTTTCCAAAAACTTCAAGTGTAGTCACAAGTATATCGATTTTACTGATGTATATTAATAAAGTCTGTTTTTCTTCTCTGTTGTTTGTGCATAGATTGGCTGCAAGGTTGTGGTGACCTTGTTCATGTACTTTCTGGCAACCAATTACTACTGGATCCTTGTGGAGGGTCTGTACCTCCACAGCCTCATCTTTATGACCTTCTTCTCAGACAGAAAGTATCTTTGGGGATTTACTCTGATTGGATGGGGTGAGTTCTGCTTCATTTACATTCTACTTCCATGCACGTGATCATAATATGATTAGGAGACTTAAAGTGACGCATATTTTAGAGTTTTTAAGGTTTTAATTTTTTTATGCTGCAATTAGTATGCAAACGGTTTTGCCAATAAACTAGGGAGGCTCTGCCAAATCCTTTGGTGATACTAATATATGATGAAATAGAAAAATCTTTTGCAAAAACACTGCATGAATATGGGCTTTACGGTTCCTGCATTGTACACACTGTGCGTATAAGTTACATAAGCACAGCGCATACAATGTGGATGCTGTGCTACCCAGGTTCTACCATTATGAGCAGATTATGGACTCTTTATTATATAATTAGAGGTACTTTCATGGTGTGATGACCACATGTTTTTTAAATTGTATTCTATAATGTTATTTATTTTATTTTTTCAGGAGTGCCAGCGATGTTTGTTACAGCCTGGGCAACTGTGAGAGCCACATTTGCAGACACAGAGTGAGTGTGAATTAAATGATACTCACATTATTTTTATAGCTTTGAAAGCTTAAATACTAAAATACTACATGAGCTTGTTGTCAAAAAAAGAAGATGGATGCAAACTGATTTGGTGTATATTTTAATTTAGTGGCTTGATTTTAATGACCTGATTTGACAAGTCAGGACTTAAGTTGTGAAATTGAAAGATTGTGATTTAAGGAATATTGGTTATCCTCAGTTTTTGATTACCAAACCTGTCTTGTCCAAGTTAAGACTGAAAACATGTTTTAAAAGTAAAAAAAATAAAAGTGGATTTATCTTCCACTTCCTGAGTGGCCAAACTTTGTCAGGGAAAAAACTCTCAAGATGGGCACTAAACCCTCTCTTGCTTGCGCTATCAGCAGTCTCCACATTGATCCTGTAACATGGTTGAACACTGTAGACTCTGGAGCTGAGAGCTTACTGCTAAGCTGGTATCCAACAGCTGTCCAGTGGAACTAAACTGCATATTTCACCACTCAGTCAGCGTGAGAGCAGAAAAAACATTTCTGCTTTCCTTTTATCATCTACCTTGCCACTCTCCTTCCTCACTTTTGGCAGAAAAACAAGCCAAACCTGATAACCGCCACAGCTCAGTCAAGAACAGTCAGCAGTAAGAAGTAATGGCCGGCATGTGGCCACAAATCAAATCTATCTATAGTAGCAGAAAAAGAGTAGAAAAAAGATCCTGGATCACCTCATTTAGGTCCATATTGATCGCTGTCATTGTTGTGTATCTTTTTTCAGGTGTTGGGATTTAAGTGCAGGCAATTTGAAATGGATATATCAAGTTCCTATCCTGGCAGCTGTAGTGGTGAGTACACGGCTTGCAGCTTTCCCCTGCTGTGAAGTAAAGGACAGTGTTTCAGTGCACCTGTGGCATTACAGCTCAAGGATACGAGACCTTGTTATGTTTGCAATGACTCTTAATTATGTCATTATGTTTCTATTTTCTCTTCAGGTTAATTTCATGTTATTTCTCAACATCATCAGAGTCCTAGCGACTAAGCTACGAGAAACAAATGCCGGAAGGTGTGACACAAGGCAGCAGTACAGGTACTGAGCACCAGGATTGTGCAAGATTATTCTTTTCATATCTGAACCCCAGGAGACCCTCTGCTCCTCTGGATTCATTCTTCAGACTTCATGCTTGTAACCCGCTTCACAGCCAGCATGATTAAACCAGGAGTGAGTTTGCTCAGATTGCAATTGAATCACAAGATGAAGGTCTGAATTTTGGATTAGAAGTGTACGTGACAATATCTTCAAATAACATGAAAGAAAGTAAAGCTGCAAATAGTTGCATAACTGATTAAATAGTTGGATATTTTTTCATTAGATGTTTTTTTAATCTATGAAATATTGTAAACTGGATAAAAATGCCAATCCAAATATTCATAACTACTTTTTCAAATGTTCTAACATATTCAGTTTAGCATAATTTAGCAGACTAAAGCAGAACATTAACACAACTTTGGAAACAAAGTTTTATGTTTTGTCTCATAAATGACTTAATTGGCTGAGATTTGTTGCTTTCAGTTGATGTTGTAGATCAAGATGACATCTTCAGTTATCAAACATACCCAGCGTGGAATAATTTATGTGCTATAATGGATTTCTTGCAGAAAAAAATTAGCATTTTGTTTGAAAAATGACTTACATGACTAGGATTTGTTGTTTTCAGAAATGTTATAGCTCTTCAGTGAGAGGACGTAAATGTTTTGTCATGATTATGTATTGTGACTCTTACTGTTACTGTCACAGAAAACTGTTGAAGTCCACGTTGGTGCTGATGCCACTCTTTGGTGTTCATTACATCATATTCAATGCCATGCCGTATACAGAGGTGTCTGGGATCCCCTGGCTGATCCAGATGCACTACGAGATGCTGTTCAACTCCTTCCAGGTAAAGCTGCCATGAAATAAATTCCAAAGATGCAGATTTAACAGGTTCTCGCGGCTCAGATGTCTTTTACAAAGTCAGGTCAAGTCAAGTTTTATTTATATAGCATCAAATCACAATAAAAGTTGTCTCAAGACACTTTACATATAGAGTAGGTCTGGACCGCACTCTATAATTCAATTTATGAAGGCCCTACAATTGAACACAATTTCCACATGAGCAAGCACTTGGCGACAGTGGTGAGGAGAAACAGGCAGAGCTGGCAATAGGCAGAAACCTCGATACAGATCCAGGTGGGCGGCCATCTGCCTGTTAGGAGAGAGAGAGCAAGAGAGAGAAAGAGGCAAGGCAAGAAATAGACGGACAGAGAGAAAGAGTTGGAGAGAGTGAGATACAGAAGGCAAGAGAGAGAGAGAGAAGTAGACAGGAGTTGGGGAGAGACGGAGATATCACCAAAAATGCTAATGTATCAGTAAAACACTGGAAAGGATCCTTAACCAAATGTCCGATGGTTGCTTTTTTGCTCAGATATTTGGGTGGCAAACAGTAAGCACTGTCACCCCTCTGCAAGAAGTCTCTGAGCTCAAACTGTTAGTGTGGAGTTTGCATGTTCTTTCTGCATCTGCGTGGGTTCCCAATGCTCTGGTCTCTCCCCTCAAATCCAAAGACATGTTGTCTCTATGTGTCAGCCCTGTAATAAAGTGGAGATCTATTCAGGCTGTTCCCAACTGCTCGCCAAATGTCAGCTGAGATCAGCTTCAGGAAAAGATAAGCAGTTATAGAAAATGGATGGAAAGATTTCAATTAAGATAAAAGGAAGAAACCCAGGAGGATGATTTAAGAAATCATTCTAAATATAAATATTGCAAAAAAAAAAATGTACACACTGAAGATGAATTATTATGATTATGATCATGGATCAATTAAGTGAAAACATTTTCTACCTCTTTTCAGGGATTCTTAGTGGCAATCATATACTGCTTTTGCAATGGAGAGGTAAGAACTCTTTTGTATTTTACATAAAAAACTCCACATATTTTTTAAGCTCTCCAATGAATAAATGAATTCTTCTCTTCTAAGGTGCAAGCCGAGATCAAAAAGTCCTGGAGTAGGAGGACCCTGGCCCTGGACTTCAAAAGAAAAGCTCGGAGCGGCAGCAACACCTACAGCTATGGACCTATGGTGTCACACACCAGCGTCACCAATGTCACTGCCAGAGGACCGCTGGCCCTCCACCTCACCACGAGGCTGGGACCGGTGCCTGTGAACGGACACCGGAACCTCCCCGGGTACGTGAAGAACGGCTCCGTCTCTGAAAACTCTATACCTTCGTCCGGACAGGAGCTTCACATTCCCGACGAGGATCATTTGGCTCACACGCGGCCCTGCGAGGATGAGAAACCCTCACCTGTGGTGGAGGAAGAGAGGGAGACAGTCATGTGACCTCCAGGACCGATGTATATGGGGATGAAAATGGAGGGGAAAAAAGAACACACACACAAAAAAAAAAGAAACAGTCTCAGGATGGTCTGAAGGGGACGGCTGCACGCATCGACACTGCCAGTTTTTTCCTCCTGTGAATTGAGCCAGAACATTGCCGACTGAGGCTCAAGGCCAGCATCACTTAAGTGAGCTTGGCCGCATTTATTTGAGGGATGATGGCGCTCATAGTTGTGGCAAATACTCACGTCTCTTTCACCAACCACCCGCCACAGTGAATGTGTAAATGGATGAAAACAGACTGCCAATTCTTATTTCTTTTCCACTGCCATGACTGTTGTTTGCTTGTTTTCTGATTGCTTGAGCTCAGCTTTTGGGCATAAATCAAACCTGGGTTCATTACAGTGTACTTACCAGGAACAGCCTTAATCACCAATGTAAAAGCTTGGTGCTTTTTCAGTGTGCTTAGTGGCAAACGTGTGGGCAGTTTTAATCAGCAAGTTTTTGGGATTAAGTCAGTGTGTGAGTATACTAAGCATAGCATAGGTTCAGCTAAAAAAAAAGTATTAATGCTAATACATTGAAGCATCTTTTCATGCCTTTGGGCATGCTGTCTCATTCGTTCTGCATTGACTTAAATCCACTTCAGTGTAAAAGGGAAGGTACTCAGGTAATTGAAGTCCTCTGTTGTTGCACACCTATTTTTTTATACTTTTAAAGTGGCGTTTTACGTAGCATGGTCAGCGTTTCTCTGAGGATGTTGGTATGTTATATAAGGCTGTGTTAAAGCAGTGTTTTTTTTGTAAAAGGTTGTACAGTTTTTTTGATGTTTAGAAGAACCCAGTATTCATCTCTCTTGATTTCAACAGACGTCAAGGAGTTCAAATGAATGTTTCATATTCAAATTTTCTCCAAAAATACCCATAGACACACACATACAGGCCTACACACTCACACACATATATACACACATGATGCCAAAGTAAGAATATTTTTTTGAAGACTGTCTCTCTTTTTCTCTGGGTTCAGTGTCGGGTGAGGTAAAGAAGAACTTCTCGATATCTGACAAAAACAATTTCATTTTTTTTTTCTTGCACATTTTCTTCAAAGCAGGAGACCCCTTTTAAAAACACAGAGAGCAGGATATGGTCATATTTCCTGGTGGAAGGCTAATTAAATGAGGAGTCCAAGAAAATCTTAGATTCCGCTGGAATTCCAAGGGCGACATTTGTGGTGGATATGAAGGAAAGCCCAGAAATGAGTAACACACAGTAATTATCAAAGACTGTCCAGTGTTATGCTGCTTATTAATGTAAATATACAAGTCACAATGTTTACAAAGTTCAGAAATACATTCTAATTGTGAGCTAATAGTGTTTATGTGTTTGTGTATTATATAAAGCTATGTCTCTATGTATATTTTTCTTTCACGTGTTTGTTTACGAAATGTTTGAAATATTTGATTATGTATATAGTCCAAAAACAGAACTGGTGAATATATTTACAGGTGACAGAGGGCATTCAAACTAGCATTTAAAGAAGCATTCCACAGTATATTTGAAAAACTCTGTAACCTCTTATTTACCCCTCTTAACCTGCGTGGGTTGCAGGTTAGGCCACATTATCTATTATACCAAAAAAGTATTTGTTATTGGTAGATAGTGTAGGAAAATGTCAAAATTAGAGCCTGAAATAGGGCACACAGCCACAATAAGTGTCTTTACAAATACTCAGTTTCATGTAAACAGCCGTGAAGCAAATGAGAAAACCATTCACAACACTCAGTAGCCTGGTAACAGTGAACTTAGACCTTTAATATTAGAGGCAGCTTTGTTGCTCTTCATCTTCCACTTGGATTTTTCTTTTAAACTTGGTTTCAAGAACTTAATTAGGTGCTATTTGGTTTGGAGTAATATGTCTGCTGAGTTGTGATTTAAATCAGATTCAGCTAAACTGAGTTTTACATCCCATTAATTCTGGCTAAAATCGACAAAATCTTACAGTTGCTTTTGTACACATCTTATATTACAAAATTTTTTTATCTACCAGTTCATGCCAAGCTCTTAGTCCTTCTTGCTGTTGTGTTTTTTTAAGGCTCCCAATACCAGTTTTGGCTCCCTTGATGCTCGAGCCAATTAGATGAGGGCTGTTTGACTCAGTTTTGAAAGGTCAAAGCCTGGTCTGTTCCAGTTTGCAGTGCCTACATCCAGCTGAATTATACTTCAGATTACTTTTGATTCAATTAGACAACTTTACAAACAGTCTTTACTGGTAAGCAGATGTGTAGGATACATTCAGTAATATTCTATATTAGGCCATGAAAAGACCAAAAACAACAATTTACAGACTTAAGTACTCTAAGATGGAGCTTAGTCCTCCGTACCGAAGACTTTTATTAAAATGGGTGACAGTTTTCTAAATAACACCATGCTGAGTGTATAAATACTCAATAGTACACCAAATGTGTAGTGAGCTGCAGTTGAAATTAGTCCCCAAAAATGCTCTGTTTATTCATGTTTGGGTTATCTTTGCCACATGCTACAGTGCCCTGCTGTTTTTTGGAAATTATAAAGACTTTCTTTTAATATATTCAACAAAGTAACTTGCTTTTAAAGGGAAAAAATGTTTTCATAACTCTAAATGGTAACAACCTGGTCTCATCAATCTCTGTACATGACTTTACATTAAGGAAATTCATGCGATCCACAAGCCAAAGTTCAATTTTGCATGTAGGCGATACACCAGGCCTTTTTATTAATTTCCTGTGGTGGGTTGATCAGTGACAGAGGTCACCTGACTATGGAATCCACTGTCAGCTGATTTTTATCCTCATAGTCACATGAATAAACATGTCATAACTTTGTTTACTTAGTTTCACTCGGGCCTTGAATACTAGTCTTCTGGCTGAAAATCCTGTGTTTGGTTGATCCATTCATGTCCCCAGTTTGAACCCTCTGTGGACTGTTCTGCTCTTTCTGCTACATCATCTGACATTGTTGAGTGATGTAATGGATGGGCCCTATTTGCATGCAAAATTGGACTTTGGTATATGCACCGCATATTATAAAAAGTTATAGCACATGTGTATGAGAGACTGGGCGGGTAGAGATGGCCTAAGTCACTGATGGTTTTGGCCTTTTCACAGTATTGTTTGGCCATAAAAAAATAGAGCAAAACTCAAACTTTGCAAGGATTGTTACATACTCCCAGCAGTCATTTCAGCACAACATCATAATGTTTTTGACAGCCAGTCAGACACCTGTACATTTTTAATTGGCGGTAAAGAAGTTCATTCTGGCCCTTGGAGGCTTCATATTGAACCTAACTCCATTATTTCCCCAGTGATCAACCATAAATGCAACTTGAGGTTTAGTGAATTGACTACAGCATTACATGTGGCTACAGGCCATTGATAAAAAGAAATCAGAAATTGAGGTTAAGAGAAACTGTACTCTTTTGTCACTTAATCATACAGTGACATGAGAAAAAATATTAAATTTGTTTCTTTAAGCTGGTATCTATTGCATTTCGTACCCTTCTCTGAAAATGTTATTTATGATTTTTCACCCCCTTCTAAAGAACATTTGTTTTACATAAAGTTTTCAAAAATGTAGTTGACTGAGTTGGTTGCTTATCACATTTAATTTGTTTTTTCCACAAACTGCCACTGGACAAGAAAACATTATGTTACTGTTGTGTAATCCAGACAGTTGTTCATTGAAAAGGCGGCTGGTTTCAGAGCATGAAAATCTTTTATTAAAAAAAACAACCAAAAAAATTGGAAAATATATATATTTGAGCACTTTAATATGCTATAATACAGTATTTTGTTCTGATTGTAACATGTATAATGATTGTGTTTTGGAATCAAATGTACAGTAGGACCAATAATCATAGAGCTAATGTTGTAATTCATAATTTCAAATACCTCTCATGGAAGTAAAATGTGTTTCATTTGTCTTTTATTTATCTCGTGCCGAAATGTACTCAGTGGAGTTAAGATTGGTCTTCATGCTTTAGATACTGTTTGTGGACAGTGTTTGCTTAAAAAATATCTCACCATCTCATCATTCTGTAGTGATGTAGGCCCGTTGTAGATGTTAATTTAAATTTGGGATAAAATAGAAAGATGTTTTCTGGTCTCTAATGTTCATCGGTGAATTGTGAAGAAGACAATAAATGTATAATTTTACTGTACTCATATATTCTTGCAACTTTCATGATTCTGAAGTAGAAAAATTCATGCATTTTCTTATGTATGTTTTTGTTTCCTTTAATATAACATACATTTTATTTTAGAAAAAAAAGTGCAAAATGCTTTTGGTGAAAAATATGAAATGATCTTTAGCATTGTTGAGACAGAGTTCACTTTTGAGCTTTCTTGGCTCCACCTTTAGCCCCTCCTTTGCCTCCTTTTTCTCCTTTTTCCCCTCTTTCTCCCTTCTCTCCAGATTTCTTCCCTTTTCCTTCACCAGCTTCTTTCTTGGTTGCTTCCTTTTCACCCTTTTCACCTTTCTTCTTTGTAGAGGCCTCTTTTTCATCTCCTTTTCCTTCTTTGGCACCTTTGCCCTCTTTCTTGCCCTCTTTGCTTTTCTTCTCTCCTTTCTCAGCATCCACTTTCCCAGAGACTGTTGTCACCTCCTCTTTTTCTTCTGCTTTTGCTGCTGCAGAAAAAAAAACCAATAAAAAAAATAGTAAACAGATTCATGGCAGCATCAGGTATCATCAGGGTTCTGTGTGTGGCGCTAATTGGAAGGGAGAATTAAATCCCACTGAATGTTGAGCTAAGTGGGCTGCATGTAATGAAGGCACATCTGTTTCTATCTCTTCTAATAAGCACGGTCTATTTATTCTTTTAATGGCATTGTTTGAAGTGCTTGGGTGAGAACTAGAGAACAAGTGTACAGTCAGCTCAGGAGGTGATAGCCTGAGGAAGCAGGGTTGCTCAGCTAAGGGAGGAGGTGAGGACAAATGCCTTCTTATTGTTACAATGCGAATACAATGAAAGAATTTCATATATTTACAAATGAGTATCTATTGAAGACTTAAAGAAATAGTTTAATTATTCCTGCAAGCTGGATGAAAAGACCATTACCACTCTCAAGTGGTAAATAGCTACTGGCTAGCCTGGTTCAACATTAAGACTTAAGCCTGGTTCAATATTAAGACTTCAACATTAAAACTTAAAAAGGGGAAAAGATATATGTTAAAAATAAAATATATATGCTGGAAAGTTTAGCATTTAGGTAAATTTGGCATTTTAAGAAGAAATACTTGCTTACTTGCAGAGAATCAAATGAAAAGACTCTTACTACCCTTATGTCTGTATAACAAATATAGAGCTACAGATAGTGGCTAGTTAGCTTAACATGGTTTAACGTACGCTAAAAAAATGGATAAATGGATAACTTCAAATTTAGCTTTTTCCAAAGGCAACGAAATCCGACTTTATGCACCTCTAAAGTTCACTTATTAACATGATTTTATATTTTGTTTCTTCAATTCCCACAAAGCTCAGTTTTATAAATGGAAAATCGTGGTTTCAGGGGCATTATGACAGATAGCACAATGTCACGGTGATGATAGACTTCAAGAAGTTACTGCTCCCAGGCATATTACAGCAAATGACCCCCCTAAAACTTCAACAATAATTTTTACTCTTCGGTTTTTGTAATAAAACACGGATAAGGAAGCTTTTTAAATGCTGGGTTGTGTTTTATGCCTAGCTAGTCATCAGCCTGTTTCTAGTGCTAAGCTAAAACTAACTTACTGCTGACTGTAGCTACATGTTTAACAGTCTGATATGAGCGTGGTATTCATTTTTTGTCAAACTCACAAAGAAAGCTTTTTACAAAATATCAAAACTATTTCTTGAAATTCTCTATAAGTAATGCTACATTTTCTCTGTAGCTAGGGGAAAGAAGATATTTTCAGTGAATTTCTCTGATCATTTGAACCAAGATCATTTTCTTTAAGTCCTCAGATTTGACAAACAGCTTTTCCACATGAAATATGCAACCCTGCAGGCAAAAGTTAAAGGAGTACACCTAGGTTGGAAAAAATGCCCTGATTTTGAGCAGCCATTGTGTTAAAGATATCGAAAATAGCTCAAAGAAAAAAGTTTAATTGGGGCCTAACGTCTTTGTTTCTTTCTTTCTTTGTAGATTTTTCCCATTAGCAAATGCTGCATAGATGCTGGATACACAAAGGAAGGCAAGAAACAAAAAACAAAAACATTAAATGTCAAAAGCTGCCGCAGGGGGTCAGAGTAAACCCAACCCATTCTAGTCATGAGTTTTAATGTGCTGAATGAATCCAACTACCTTAAAACAATCAACCAACCATTAAAATTTTGTGAGTAGATTTTTTTGTGTTTTGGCTAAATTCTAAAAAAACTGATGCCTTCTTTCACTTACATAACGTTTTGTTGCGAAATTATTAAAGGGTAACACTGCCTTTTCCAGGGAACCTAGACACCACAAACAGATGTCAGAATGTCCACTGGAAGAATTTTTGATGAACTTCAGGGCTTTTAGCATTGTGACAATTGAATGAAAATCACAGTTCAGTCTGGACGGACCATTATAATTGTCAAAAATGTGATGAAAAGTGATGTTTCTGTTAACAACATATTGTTACAGGAGCATCACAGATAATACAGAGGAGAGGAGCTGAAACCACACCAAATTCCTTTTCACAGATCTGTCAATCAATGTGTCAGTATGCTGTGAACCTCAAATGACCTTTTTTCCTCGCTACCCTTTTGGAGCTATAGGGGGCAGATGTGTTAGAAATGTGCTTGAGTCATTACAAAACAGTTGCAACTGTTTAAGAGGAATTCATTCAAAACTCTGTCTTTTTAATTCCTGTATTTTATTCAGTTTTTTTGTGTGAGTGCTTGCAGGGGGGGGGGATAAAGAGAGAAGGAAGATAAGACTGTTCTCTCTTTTTCTCTTTCTCAGTGTGTTTGCAACAGATATTGGCTGTGAAACGGAATAAGACTCACTGCTTTCTTTTCTCATATTATGTTTCAGATGCTGTTATAAGGTTGGTAGGTATATTTAGTTTTAAGCTGACTGTTTAATCTACAAACCAATTTTGCTTACTTTAAATGCACCGAAAGTTTTAAGATTTCTTCTAATGAACATCCAATGACACAAAAGCCAGTCTATATTCTTCTCAGGACTTGAAAGGACTAGAGCACCTCGATCAATTCACAGCCTTTAATTGTGCAAACAGACAAACGTTTCAACACCACTCTGTCTTAATTAGTGTCAAGTTTGTTGTCCTTGAGCTGATTTAGCTGCAATTTGCATGAGAGATGTAAAGAGAACCTCGTTTTTAATTCTAAACTCTCCTCATGTGGTCACTTGTTTTGTCGAATACCACTGCATGTTTCATCTCAGTGTACTCTAAGCATGACTGGAGAAAAGCAGCAGTTTGCATTTTTGCTTGTACAATTATGTTACCCTCATCCTTAGCTAATTTAGGAGCAAACATTACAGTGTGGTGAGTTTTCAGTTCATGGTTGAGAGCAGTGAACCTCACTCTTTATAATGGCTGCAGTCAGTGTACCTCCCCTTCAGCCTCTTTTCGAGCCACACGGTTGATTCGTTATACAGTCACGGAAGAGCATCTACTCCAGTGCACATTAGATTAACTCTATGATGGCGCCATAGACTGAAGAAATATGGATGCTCTCACCACAGTGGGTTCAGTTGTGATGTATATGTGACATGATTATCTTGCAAGAAAAACTTATTGACAATTCAATGCTTTTTTCCTCATAATTGGACACAAAATATCCAATGAGCGTATTTGTGCACATGACTGCGTGATGTGTCATGGAGAGAAACTGGAGAAGACAGATGTCAGTCCTTGTTTGTCATATTTTTCTAACCTGAGAAAGCCAAAGCTCAGATGGCACAGAAACACACAAAGCAACACAATGAAATTCAGAGCAAGGAATGAGTTAAAAAAAAAAGAGAGAACATTCAGTCATAGATAAAGCCATCACTTTTGTATTCAATTTTCACTCACAGGATGCTGTGAATTAACTGCTTTATTTGAAGACAGCCTCAGGAAAGCAAATAGACAGGTGAAAACAACGATCACAAACAGTCGAGCTGCATGTATTTTCATTATCACTGCTTACAGTAAAACCAATTTGCTGTCTCACAGATTCCTCGAATGTTATCAAAGCCATACTCCTCTCCATTTTCATGCAAATACGCATCAGGCAAAATGCATGCATTCATATTAAAAACATCTAGGCTTTGAGGGAGAAAAAAGCCCCACAAAAATACAAAAGCATAAAATTTAGAAGTCAGTCTGCACTAAATAGGTTATATATGTGGAAGCAGAGCAAAGTGTCTTGCATAGCCACAGTGAAGTTTTCATTTTCTACCACACACACTTAATGCTGCATGACAACTTTACTAGCAAACAAGAATTGGAAAAATTCTAAATTTATTCATAATGTATTTTTTGATCACACATTTCAAAACTGGCACATTTTATAGAAGAATTTTTAATGACATATTCCTTTTTAAATCTCTTTTGCAGCAACAGCATTTAAGGTGGATCAGATGGATAAAATGCAGTATGTATGTCAAATGATGTGTTTAACACATTAAGAGGACTTCAAGTGTGGCTATCTATGTACACACTGTGTTTCTGAAGTCTCTCAGCCCAAAGCAAAGAATAGGAAAAGCCTGAAAGAAGAAAAGTCATCCCGTCTCTGACAAAGAGAGGGAGCTGGACTGTTCCTCGCTGACCCTGACCACTGAGAGCTGACTATTAGCACTTTGACTTTGGACCTGCTCAGAGACTGTCTGCACTGTAGACGCATCTGTGGCAGCTGGAAGAAAGGAGGGAAGAGAAGAGGAGAGGAGCAGAGAAGAGGGGGAAAAGAAGAGGAAATTTAGTATAACAGAGCAGACAAGATTGAAACAAGTGCAGAGTCCTTTGCAAGATAGAAAAAAAAAGACAGTAAAATTTGAGAGATTAAAGCTGCCCTAGAAAAGATGTTATGCAAAAATGTCAGCTGTCCCCCTGGCCTTGATCATAAAGTAGGACAACAACAGCAAAGACTTTTATCAGACCTCTTAGATTTGAGAAAAAATATTAGAAAGAAAGAAAGAAAAACAAAAATCACATGTCTGGTTTTATTATCTACATTATTATTATGTACTCTACATGCCAATCTTATGGAGATCAAAATCCAGACTAGTTTTCCACTTACAGTCTGTTATTTCTTCTCCTAGTCAGATCTCTCTGTGCTTTTGTGAAAAGCAAGCACAGGTTGAACACAGGTCATAATGTACTATTTCAAGTTGCCCTATGCAGCTTTGCAGAGAGCAATAAAAGAAATGGCGGCACAACCAACAGCTGACAACTACAACAAGTCAAAGAAAGCACCATCTTTGACGGCAGACATCAGAGCTTGTCTATTTTGGTCAAATCAAATACTGGCTGACACTAATATAGTCACTTTAATGCTGGAGAGATATCAGAGATACTTACATCCTGGGATCTCAGTCAACTCATTCAGAGGTGGCACTGTCTCTAATGTGTTGGCGTATTTCTTGGCAGCCTGTCTTTGCGCGTGCCGTGCCTCAATTTCCTTTTTGGTTCTCGGTATTCGACATTTGAAGATGCAACACAGGGTGATTACTGATGGAGAGGGAGAAAACATGAAGAAGATGAGTTTGTTTGGATAGCACATTGTAATAAATGCAAAATCTCTTACATGTTTAGGATTGACCATAGTGTTTTAGCTTACCTCTAGTGGCATTTAGTTTTGTTTTTAGCATCTTAATCATACTATATGCCTACATAGCTGCACTGTGCACAGTGTTTTGGTTCTAATTTTAAAACATCATCAATAGTTTGACCCAGTTTTGATTTCAGGTTAAACGAATATCAAGCTATTAAAATTAAAGGCAAAGTGAAGTTCCTTAGTTCTGCAGTAGGTGCTGTTGCCTTAATGATTCATATAATGAAAACACCTGTAATTCCTGAAATAATATCAAGGTCATTATCTCTAATCACACAGTGCTTGATAATCACACTGAGAATTCATAATTAAATTCATGGATATCTTTGGCCCGCAGTTATTTCTAAAATAGCTGCCTGTTAGAGAAAATGTTTGTGAAGGTGACAATGAAGAAATGAGACATACTGACCAACTGCTAAAACAAAAACTGAAAAGATCCCGATGACCTGCCACAACCGCAGACCCCAGAACACGACAGTCTCTGAGTTGACAGGGTCAGGCTTCTTCGGGGGCTCTGTGGGTAAAAGCTGTGAAAAACAAGACAACATTGAGCTTTTTAAGTATCGGTACACCACAAATAAACCCACAGGAACAGATTTTACAACAGAGAAAAAAACTCGAGTAGTAAACAAGATCCAAAAGGAACTTAAACTTTGCATCAACTAAGAATTTCGTTCTGTTCTCTGTGAGACTTTGATCTTTTGGCAATGCGGGTCAGTAAAGTCTTTTGTGTAAGATCTGACTTCAAATGAAAAGGAATTAATGATGAGCTCTGTTTGAATCTAATATATATGTTACAGCCAATCAATAATAAGTAAGAGTTTTAAGTTTTATTAAGGATAAAAATAACTTTACTTACACCAATCCCTAATCACCAGTCCCAGTCTCATCCCTGGGTTGAATACTGACGCTTTGTTCTGCCCCACTAATGTACAATGTACCCCTGAGTATCTGTATGTGATACACCTGTCTTTCAACAAAGCCTGGTGTAAACACATCCACCTCCATATTAGACACTCGCTGCAGCTGCTCCCCCAACATTGCAAAAAGGGTGATAAAGTTGCAAGAGGTGGGGAGGTTGGGATGCAGTGTGGGTCAAATACTGGACCTTTTAACCAGGAGGATGGTGCTCTATCAATATGTGCTACCCCATCCACCTCATCTTTTTAGATCTGTTAGGGTTAGGGTTAGTGTCATTTACTCTACAGTGGGCCGTAAACAAGGCCAAAGTGTAAAAACAGCTATTTTTTTCCTTCCTCAACCAATTTTTAGTGCCTTTTGACCTAAATAGGAATAAAATATGAAGGAAAAAGGCAGCAGCAAGTTGTTAAAAAACAAAAGGCCCAGGTGAGGGGGTCTCACATACCCACATACCATATCTGCCTCCACCCAAATCTTCTTTTTACTCTAATACTACTTTTACAGATGCTGAGGTCTACAAACATACTTTAGGCTGGGTTCCAGACTTTTCTTGCATTTTCTCTAAACTCTTACGTGCTCTTAGATGTTATAACTCTCTGCTGCACAAAACTGAATCAATAGCATCTAAAACAAACACTCCTCAAATTTCAAAACATCTCTCTCCAGAGCTGGGGATTTGGGAACGAACAAATATAAAAACTGAGTGTGTTTTTTTCTGTTCGATCAATGGCTCAGATCACTACTTTGCCAGCAGAGCATCAGTTGCCTGATTAAATCATTGTGAGCATTTCCCCCTGCCTACATTATATCGATCATCAATGTTGTCAAGGAAACTCTATACCTTAGTCCATAAACCGACAAGCAGTGTATCCAAAAATGGATATCTATTGCATGAAAACACCATTATGTATCCATCCATCTATTAGCTAATCCCCTTATGCTTTACAGGGTCATGTGTGCTGGAGCTGATCCCAGCTGGCATCGGATGAGTGGCTTAAAACACCCTGGACAGGTTGGCAAGTCATCACTGGGTCAATGAGATAGAGAAAGACAAAGTGTATTTTGTTTGTAGAGACAAGCAACCATTCACACTTACGGTCATACTTATGGAGAGGGACTGGGTTCAAACCATGAAACTTCTTTCTTTATCAGCAGTGAAATGGAAAAAATGTTCAAATACTTAACTGAAATAATGATATGATAAACACAAAAAATTCTCCGCAGAGGATGCAGAGATGGAAAATGAAATATGAAATAAATTGGTTTTAAAAAAATGAACTAAAGTACCATAAAAACAAAATTATAAAGTCAAGAATTCAAAACATTGCTTGTACCAAAAAGTTTTAATTCACTCAGAGTTTCTTTGAGATCATGGGAAAGTAACCATAAAAGCTCACTGACTGTATTAGAGCTCCTTCTCTTCCAACATGCATGTTGTTGATACGTTATTTTTTTCTCCTTTGTTTAAGCGGATTGTCACACCTGACAGGCTTCAGGGATCCAACATGCCAAAATGTAACAGAAGCTTTTTTGGACTCAAAACAAAAAAAAAATTGCAAAGAAAATGATCAGAGTGAACCTGCGCTTGCATTTGTGCAACTCCCACAGAAGGTTTGGCCTTGTTGGAGATATCTGATGCTTCTCTTTAATAAAAAAAAAATTGTCTCACAACTGATTATGCAATGCTAAGTCTTTTCTCTGGAGGGGCATTTCATGTGGCAGGATTAGAAGCTATAAGCCTCAAGTTTTCCTTTAGTGGAACAAACAACACAAACTCAAGAGCGTACCGACCTTACCTTACCTCGTATTAATTATTAGGATCTGAAATTTATGACATATTCTTCTTTGTCTGATGGTTTTTTGGTTGTTTTTTTCAATACATATACAATAGTTTGCATATTTTTTCTCATGTGAGTGTTTCGTTTAGTTCTTATGAAAAATCCTGAAGGGACAAATCAGGGAAGACCATTAGAACTGAATGGAGGATTAACATCTGAAAATTGGAAAATCTGCATAGGGATACAGGTTTTATAATCCACATTTAACAGTTACAACTATTAGTTACAACTATTTTTTTATTGCAACTATTCTAAGAAATGTCTAACTAAAAGAGTATTCTGTAAAGATGAATACAAGTATGGCAGGCTGACAGTATTTAAAAAAAGTTATGAAAACTTTCAACTTCTGACACCAGTAGAGGCCAAGATTATTAACAGGGCATGTTAAAATGATAAATATTGTATTTATCACTCAGCATCTCCTGCCAACACCTCAAGCTTTACTTTTCCAACCTTCTGAAAGACCTGAATGTGTCATATGAGCAGCCAGTGAGGCTTTTTCTAGAAGTTTCTTGTGCTTTTCCTGACCTTTCATGATACACATAAGCGTTTGTTTGCTGGAGAACAAGTTCAGCGGGTATCAGATGCAAAGACTGTTTCATATTTGAAAAAATATTAATAATATGAGCCCACTCAATTTTCTGTTTTATTAGAGATGTAAATTACGGGATTCTCAAACACAGTTTTTCCTCATTTTAAACCAGTATTCAAAACGTAGTAAATTGTAATGGTTTGTTTCTAAAATATCTATATTATACAACTACAGATAATGCTGCTGTTTAGTTTAAAGAAAGAATTTTGCCAGTGATTTTAATTTGGCATTTGTTTCCTAATTTTTTTGTAAAGAAAGCAAGTGAATTGCATTTTTTATCTAGAGCAGAATTACTTTATTACAGTACTTGGTTCTAAGACACCAGAACAGGTTGTAGCTGGTTTTTATGTATTCAGATCCTCGTGGTCATATATGCTCTGCATGTAACCTTCTTCTGTTTAGCCCAAAAGCACAAAAACAACTTGTCATACCAGGACCCGTCACATTTATTATCCTCTTGTTTGCATCCGAACGTGAGCTCAGGTTTCATTATTCTCACCCTCTCCTCATTAAGTCAGACAAGCAACAATTCTGCCATACCAAAAAAAAAAATAACACATCCCATAAGGCTACCTTTTGTACAACAGAATACTTTCAGCCGTCACTGAGGAAGCCCTCAGGATATTTCTGAGAGAGACCTGTGGAGGACATGGTGATGTGTCAGGCTCTTACCTCGGGATCCGGGATCTGTGAGAACACGGAGGACAAGCACTGAGACAGCAGCACTGCTCCCCAGCCCCGTAGTAAGAGCTGAGGTGGACATACAGGCTGTTCCCCAACCATCCTCTCCCACTGTTTCTCCCTGCAGCCACCCTGCCCCCGCTGCCTCTTCCTCTCTTCTTCCTCTCTGTCCGCCCGCCTGCCTGCCTGCCTGCCTTCACTGGCGCCGTACACAGGACAGGACCACAATGGCCCTGGGTGATTAATGGTCGCTGTTGTGCTGACGACTTCGTCCCATCCACATTTTGTTTCCTTCTCTGCTTCACTATCTCTTGCCCTTCTGCCCACAACACTGCAGGAAACCCAAAGTCACACCAGCAGTCCCACTGCATGCAGCACAAACTGCTCCACTACAATGGAGGGAGCCAACCCTGCTGTTGGGGTACATTAATTAATTAATAGACCTGGTGTGGTTTACAGCCAGCTCATCCTGCTGGGGACAGGCAGTTAACTCAGTGTGAGGGGGGGATGGGCAGTACAGTTAGCCATAACGTCGGCCTGCACAGGGTACTGAGGCAAAAGGTCTGTGAGCGTCATCAGGTTTATTGCCTCAGAATCTGAGGCGTAAAAAATCCTCACAGCCTCGTTCCTTCAGTGTGGTTAAATGTGGTGCTGTGGAACATTTTCAATAGGTAAGGAAAGAGCAATAAACTGGATTTAAAACGTGTTGGGTGCAGTCATTTGTATCCTACTCAGAGGTAAAATCAATGTTATTTAATATCTTGTTTGCTTGTTTGTTTGGTCTGTGTGGTATGTGTCTGCTCTGAGTCAATAGAATCTCTTTCTATGATGTTTCCAGTGAAGGGAAAGGTACTCTTTTTAGTACAAGAAGCCACTCTTATTAAAGTGTTTTGTTTATATCTCATACAAGTATGAAAACAGCTTTCAAATAAAATGAAAAGTGACGAATAAAAGTACAACTTATAAGGTTCTCTCTAAGTCTATTAAGTTTCAAGTTCTGTACTTAAGGGGAGAGGTACGGATGAAAACATTTGATATCCATTAGTCAATACTGAAATTCTGATTATTATGCTTTCGCTTCATGTCTTCTTACTTTTGGAAAGAAAACACCCAAAAAACATATTTAGGTATTTTTCTTCAAGTTCCAATTTTGGTTCCAGACAAATTAGTACATATATCATCCAGTTATCTCTCATTTGCTTATTAAACCATAAAATTTAAGAAAAAATGTGAAAAATTATTGTTTTAATTTAAGAAATTGACAGGAGAAGTTGGTGTTATTTTTTTGTAAAATATTTTAACCTATTCACTGTGGTGTCTTCCTTCAATGTTATAGGCCATGCCTGATTGATCATCCCATTTTTAAGCCCTCTGTTGTAAGATTTAGACATTTTATTTACAGATAATGTGAGGGTTTCAGTTTAACGATGGCAAAGGGATTGACTGAAGGTTCCTGCAGGGAGAAGGTTTTTACATGGATTCAAACATCATCCTTGTGTCTTATGGCAGTTTCTAAAGGGTCCTTTAGTAAGAGATGCAATTATCTGAACTGGATTCTTCCTCAATATAGCTCTGTTCTCTCAACCTTTTCTTGATTCTGGGTAAGTCTTTAATTTATAGCAACAAAATCACTTCCTTTCAAAGATTTTCTCTCCAGCCAAACACACTCACCAAATAATCACCATAGAAACTCAGGCACTGCGCATTACGTGCATTGATCAAGAAAAATACACTTTTTATGCACACTTAAATCTTCCCTGATGATTATAAGCATGAAATATACGCAAATATAAAAGCCTGCAGCCCCAGGTTTTTGGTGATAATGAGAACCCTTGTTCCTCAGTCAGAAATAGTTCCCAGTGATTGGCTTTCGTTAGAGGTGTTGGACGCCATCGCCACCATAACAGCACTATGTGAATTAGATCAAACTCAACTGGGGGCAGATAAAAGAGTCATCTGGTAAATCTGTCTTACACAAATCTTTAGGTTTTCAGTTTATGTCATTACATTTCTCTCAAAAACTTAAAGTCAGCTTGAGGAAGGTAAGGTTCTGTTTATTTCTAGCTTTACCTATTATCATTAACAATGCAATAAGAGGGGTGCCAGGAAACATGACATTTGTAGTCAAAATGAGTTTAAAGAGGCTATTATGTTTTTTTTTCAGGTTTATCATTTTATTTGGGGGGGGGTCTGCTGGAATAGGAGTACATGCTTTATTATTCTAAAACACACATTACTTACCTCATACTGCACTGTTTAGCATTTCTACAATTGGTGTTTTTTCTTTGTGTACAATCTGAGATCACTGCTTTGCATCTGTGACAACGTGCATTCTTGCTTAACAAATATTCACTTGTAGGTAACTGCATCCTTAGTCCACCAAGAAAGTAAGTTTGTAAGTTGCTATTATGTCTCTGAAACCATTTTAGTTTTAATGCTGCAATTGATTAACTGAGAAGTTTTTACCATTAAGTTAAAAGAAAAAGAATAATATAGCTCTCTGAACGTCGGTGCTCATTGAGGCAAGTGTTCTCCAGTAAGCAGTACCAGCACCTCTTCATTTGACTCTTTGGTGCCATTACTTAGGCATCAGCACTTCTTACAAAACACCCGGTACTCTTGTCTGCCCTCCCTGTCTGGCGTAGTTCTTAATCACAAGGCTCACTTTTTGCCGGATCATAAGCCTCAATCATCTAACAACATGTCCAGTAAAAAATAAAACAAATGTGGTTTCTTGCTTCCTGATCACCATGTAGGGATAATGACAGGTCAGATTTTTTGAGTGTGCATCAGTGCATTTTCCAAGTGTTACACTGCGTGCAGCACCTCCTCTTTAACTCAGTGTACAGCAGGCACTGCACAGTGAAACAAAGCCAATTGCTAGCTAGCGGCCTTTAGCATTGACTAAGATAAAAAATTGCAAAACAAAGCTGCTTGCATTGCTTCTTGGCATCCTTACTACAGTGTAAATATTGTGGTCCAAAACTTTGCAGGCCTCAGACAGTGAAGTTTAAATAACTTGCCTAAATGTGATACAGGAAGTGAAAAGGTTTCCTCCAGTGGGAGAAATTGTTTGTTTGACATTGTCATCCCTTGGCTGGCTGGTGAGCTAGATTCTTTGTGATGAAAGAAACACTTCCAGGCATTAACGCCTGGTATGAGGGGGCAGAGGACAAATTAGGTGGTAGAGCTTGTCTTGTGTGGATATTTGCAATTTATTGTAAAATTATAAAAGTCTTTTTTTTGGTTACTGAATAAAGGACTATCATATTATCTTTAGTCTCAAGAAATGCTTTCATGAGAAATTTGAGGCAGGACAGTTTGTTGTGGATGCAGCAGCTGACAAAACTAACACGAGCACAGTTTTAAAATTGGTTGAGGATTGTCCTTAAAGCTCTAAAACATTTTTAAATATCTAAGCATCTTGGTTTTCTTTGTTAGGTTGCATATAATACCAGCTTTACACAGTACACTACAGGAAGAGCTACATAATACAGTATGAACCTGTGTAGATACAGTGAGTTTCCCTAATGTATTAATCAGTGAATGTAGCTGTTGTGTCAAAACAAAGCATCAAACATTGATATTCATGTAGCAAACAGAGACATTATTGCACTGAGCAATAAGCAACCCTGCAGTCAAGGACGCGGTGGCTCAGCTGGCACGTCATCCCCTTTGGTCTCTCCCAATTATTTCTGTTGCTCTCTGCTGTGAACTATGAGATAAAGGTGGAATCAGCAGCCTGTGATCAGTGCTGCATATGCACACATATCCGCTACCAGGGACAATCATGAGCAAATTATCAATGCCATTGTGTAAGCACATGTTAAGGGATTTGTTGAGCTTTTCTTTTCATTAAGGGAGGGGCCTTTAGTAAACCAAAACACTGAGGATATCTGCACCAGTGGTGATGGACACACATGACACAGCCAGTGATTCAAACATCCAGCTCTGGTACTAAATGCTCTTGTGCTATATAGAAAAAATAATCTTTTATCTCTTCTTGTTTTTTATAAATAGATAATGAAGTCTGAAAAAGCATAAAGTTTCTGTATCATTTTTGTGTTTATCATATTATTTATATTTATTCATTTACATTTCTTGTTTGTCTATTGATTCAATCACAATTAGATCACAATAATGGCGATAAAAACTGACCGTATCAAACAGACACCGCAGTGTGCAACATATTAGGCACGCTGTATGTGTTTGATTGGCATTTTTGTGGGACAATAGCAAGTCACTGATGTTGGGAAAGCCCATCAAAAGTGTTTGAAGTCCAGTGCATATCTATCCACAGTGCCGTCTAGTGATGCCATCTCTATTAAACTCTCTGAAATCAGTAAAGTAACTAAAAAAGAGCAATACAGTATTGACTTTATATCTCACTGCACCAGACTCTGTCTATTAGGAAACTGTCGGCAAGTCAAATTTGAAAATGAAAGAGAAGCAAACAACTTCAAAACTTTGGAAAAAGAGAGCAAGAGGCAAAGACCACAAATAAGATCAGGCAATCTGCTGACAGTATTTGTCTTGTAAACTCATCTCTGTAAATTATACTTCATTTTCGATGTCAATGTCAAGAGCAATTCCCTTAAACTGCACAAACAAGATCAACATTTCACTTCACAAAACATGACTGTCACTGCCTCGCCACTGTCTTAGTAATGATAACAGCTCATTACTTTATTTCCACTTACTGTAAATGAGCACATTAGGACTCCGCTGTTTATTTTCTTTCCATTACATGTAAATGAGAGGCACCGGCAGATGAATGGACTCATAGAGGCACAAACCGTTTTCTGGCCTGAGTAAAGTTCACAGATCCCTCGTATACTGATGGCTAACTTTAACCTCTGCGTTCACAGCTCCACTATTTACTTTAGTTTCTGGATGCAGTCAATGGTCTGCAGGAAGCATTGGTCCAGAACGAGGGAATACCTCTGAGGAGAAGGATGGAGAAAGGAGTCATTCAAACCTGGAATGACAAATAGGTGAGGCTGTTTACGTATGCTGTGTTTACATAAGTTTGTGTTTGGTTTGGTGGGTTATTGGGCATTTTGGAATAAATCTACACCTTTCTGCGTAATACAGCTACATAAAACAATATTAAAATTGTTTGGCGAAGCGTAATTTATTTGAAAGTGATGACACTCTTTAATGACTGAAGTTAAGTAGTCATATAAATCTGCATTGATTTTTCTCTGAAATAAAACAGTAAAAAAAACAAAAAAAACACTGGGCAGCAACTGACTTTATTTAAAATTCAAAAGCTGGACACATTGGCCTTGTGCCTATCAACTGCCACATGTTCAAAAGTAAACCTTTCGATATAGATTTACATGTTTGGGAAAATATTCATAATGTTCACAAAGACTGAATTCATTTTTATAGTTGTGTTATGGAAGATTTAGAAAAAATAACAACCAAACAAATTTTATTAAGCTAAACATTTTGCCTGGAATGGGATGCAGTTGTATTTGCTCCATCAACACCCTTTCTGACGCACATTGCTACATCTCATACATATCTGGTTATCCTGCAGGGCTTGTAGTCATAAAGCTTATGGTATCTCATCTGTTCACCCGGTGACACATCTCACTCTCCAACATTAAAGGGTGCCTCACCTTCTATCCAGGAGGTATTCAACACAAGCTGTTTTTTGTTACTCTGAGCATAAAGGCTTTCTTCATCACATCCAAACTCTGATATTTTTGTCTTGTGGCACTTTCTCACTCAGTCCAATGGGGACCTGCCAATCTCCCACAGGGTCCTGGAAGAAATAGTGCGGTATTTGAAGCAGCACACTAACTCAGCCACGGTTTTAAATTAAGCGTGATGTGGAGGGAGAGAAGAAGAAGGAGGAGGGGGTTTCTGCTGAAATCCCTTTGGCTACATCGGAAGAAAATAACCTTGGATGTTAGCATGAATGCAGAGGCCCCTCCCACTAGGCTACACATATCCAGGCAACCTTTGGCTTAAGGAGCTGAGATCACATACTGTACATATGTGTGACATGCTCTGGGGACTGTGAGAAGGATTACAGTGGGAGTTTGTGCAGCTTGAGCCCGCATTCATTTTTAACCACTATTCCCACACAGCCTGTTTCAAGTCAAACATGATTAGCAGTAATATTTAAAAGGAATATTGAAGTTTTTGGGAACTTAACTGGGGTGTTTAGTGTTTTGATTGGCCTGTTACACATTTGTTTACAACCACCTGAAGCCCTCCATCCCGTCCCCATTAAAAAAAAAAAAAAAAAAAAACTCAAAAAACTCTGGGAGGTTCATAGAAATGAAGTTAAACAATATGTTTACAAGGACACATAACAGACATAGTTGCTCTCTATACCTGTAATGCACTTTAAGTTTCCAGCAGAGAAAAAGACAAACTTGAGATATAACAGGATGTGACAGTGACATTTAGAAAACAGCAACCACACAAGATATGAAACCTTGGGGAGACATCCTATCAGCATCAAATATTTCTGCAGTCAGTAAGGACACTTGTCTTGTGCCATCAGGGCAAAGTTGAGGGCTGTACAACTCAAGGTACTCAAGTGGTTAACCTGAGATCACCACACCCACAAAGGAACCGTCACAAATTATCTTTTGGGGTTTAAATGAAGAAAAAGATGGAGATTTGCACGGTGTTTGTTTGTGTGTGTGGCAGAAGACGAGAGCGTGTTTCCTGCAGGCTGCTGTTTGTCACATGTGACAAGAGAAGGTAGGGCTCAGCTGGATGTGAGGTTGAGCAGGGATCAGCCAGTTCCTCTGGTTAGTGTCTTGTCTGAGCTGTCACAGAGCCTGCAGGAAAACGTGCTTGACTTGTTTCATCACGTCACTGCAGAGCCGCAGGTCATGGTGGGGAGTGCTCTTTAGCGATCCCCTCAGCGCCTCCATTTCCTCCGACTGAATGACCAGCCGGCAGACAACATACAAGAGCAACATTAACATCTCTGTGCAGCCCAAACATGAGAGTTAGAATGAGCTCCATCCACAGGCTGTGGGTCTGTTGCTATGCATTGCTATGTCTCTCGTCTGGTGTCAATTTTATAAATAGAGACACAAAAATTTGCTAGTTGTTTTCAGAATCAGCTCAAAACATACACAGTGCTGTCACAATAAGATATGATAGGGTTTTTTTTTAGAAATGCCAATGGACTTGTTGTACAGTGTATTCACTTTTCCTGTGGACAGTTCCCATAATTCAGAGACTCCTGCCACCCTGATGTCGAGAGACGCTGCTCCTGAGGGACACACAGAGTACAAACTGATGAGTCAGGGCATTAATGATCCATAAAAATGAAATTCCGCTTGACATTGTTGCATCATGCTGTCACTCAGCCTCATCAGCTCTACCCTTGCTAATTCTGACAGTCCTTACATTGAATCTAATTTTGTCCTCTCCAGCTCCTGCTCCAGAATCACCATCCTGCGGCGCTCTTCCTGGTACTTCTGTTGGGCCTCTAAAAACCTCTGGTTCATCTCAGTCTCACTGAGAAAAGATTCAAGCAAATTAGTTGAAAATAAAGGCATTCCACTTGATGGAGACTGCAGAGCTGGGCTGATAATTCTTCAGACGTACATGGATGGACTTTATTTTTTATTATTAAAATAGATCATCTTGAATTTCTGTATAACTTTAAAAAAAAAAAGAAATTATCAAGTTTAGTAATATGATGAAAAGGAGTTGTAGTGAATGAAAAAGGTAGAAAATAAAGTTGCTTGGCTTTGACCTCATTTACCATTTATGGCCAGTGCTGCTGACACTGCTGTTCTCTTATTTTTTCATGATAGTGGTTAATTACCAAAAGAAACTCCTTTAAAGCTACTGATGAAGTGATATTTTTGGATCTATGTTTTCTGAGATATGCACTTCAAAAAACACTACTGTGTAAACTACTGGTGGTAGAAAATTGATAGCAATAGAGTGTGGAAATAGTTTCTCTTAAGTTTGTATTACTTTCGCTGTAGGACATTAACCAGCTCAAGGAGTCTGTCCTTCTCCACACCGAGGATTCTATATTCATTACACTGGGGGATCAGTGCGCTCACATCAACTGAACACTGTGGACATTTCAAAGGACTGGAATCCCTGGAAATAAAAAAAAAAAAGATCATTGACATATTTTGTTTGTCTTAATTTATTTAATTTCATTGCTTCAAAATCTGATGTGTACAAAAGCATGACAGAAGCTTTATGTCCTCTTACATGAAATTCTACACCACTTCCCATAGCAGGAAGCACCAGTTTATGACTGTATATTAAACTGGGGAAAAAAAGTTGATAGTCATATTAAGAGGCAATCCAAGTAGACTACACTAACAAAGTTATCAATTAGCCCTAAGGAATTATCAATACTTACTTTGCCAGATAAATTACTTTTATAGGTGGTCTTGCTGTGACAGAGAGATGCAAATACAACATTGACAGTCTTAATGACCATCACTGATGTATTCCATTAATGTAAATTTAAAATACCCTTATTCCAGTCATCATTTAGCAGGGTAACCAGGCGCACACATACCCAGTATATGTTATTCTTTTCTTAATGTCTCCCTCTTCAGGTGAAGATCTTGAACTGCAACTTCTTGCCTTGTGGCTGGGCTGTCTTTCAACAACCTCCTCCTGAACACACAAATGCATGTTTTTAATGACTTAGCATAAAAGCATGAGATGTAACTGACCTAGAGCAGAAGTTTGTACAGACACATACGTTTTTTAACTTATATTTTGAGACATTTTCTGAGAGGTCAAATACAATTATGTTCCCTGAGGTGGCTTCACATGTCAGTCCAGTGATTTAGCTTTATTGTTTGTTTTTTTACCTTGATAGAAAGCTGGTGGATTTTTTCCTCTAGTTCTCTGATCTTGGACTTCAGCTTCTGAATGAGAGAAGTGTAGTCTGAGGGTTCACTGCTTGGCTGTTGTCTCAGGCTCTGCTGTGTCTCTTTGCTCATTACATTTTGCTGTTGGCTGAGGTTCTTCAGCACCTCCTGCATTCGGGTCTGCTGCTTCTGTGAAATGTAGAATGGACAATTATTGTCATTGGAAGAAAATGTGATGCAAAATCCCTGATTAAAGAATTGTGTCATTAATAAACCATTAAAATTATAAAACATTTCTTGCCGGTGAGGGTTTGTTTCAAAACATCAGCTTGTCAGACAGGCTGTAATGTAATCATCATACATACAACCATATTCAACTCCTGAACATAGTTCAACATTAATCATGTGTCTGATGTTACATAAAAACATTTCAGTTCCAGTCTGTGGTCGACAAAATTCCCCAACCATTTGGTCTTAATAGTTCAAACCTTCAGAAAAATCTATAGTGCATGATGGTTGACCATAAACCATGTCTGCTTTATGGCTTGAATGATGATTCACAAGAAATTTACAGATTCTCCACTATAATCAAAAATTTGATGTATTTAATTAAAAATACACTCTACATCTCACAATACCTACTGTAAAATTGTTAATACACAAAATCAAACAAAACAGTTTTGTTAGTATATAAATATACCCTGATATTTTCTTTTATCTAATGCCTTACCAGCAGAGCATCCACAAGCTCATCATCATGTTTGGTCTTTTCCAGAAGGGTGGTGACCTGAAACTTCAGAGATTTTATTTCGGTAGACAGAGATTTATTCCTTGCTTTAGAGGCTTCCAGCTTTTTCTTCACATCCTCGTGGTCTTTCAGGAGGGCCTCATATTCCACTGAGATCCTCTGTACCGGTGGGGAAAGAGAGCAAGGCCATGGCATATCAACAAGTTCATATTTCAATTCAGTTACAATTATTGTACACACACCTCAAATGCCTCTCTCTTCTCTTTCTCGATGGCACGGATGTAGCTAAGGTTCCTGTCTTGAGGAGTTGTTTTCTGAAGTTCCCCAACACTTAGGGACTCGTCCTCTACACTCAGAACACTTGACTGTCCTCGCTGATTTGCCTGGTTCAGCTGCTGCTCAAGGTCCCGCAACTGTTGTCCAAGTTTTAAATTTTTTTTATAAAACAAAATGCAATCATTTTCTAGTCCCCTTTGACTTGTACTCAATTAAAAACAGTACAAATACAGTATATGTTAATGCCCAGTGTGTAAGATTTAGTGACATCTAGCAGTGAGGTTGCAGATTGCAGCCAACTCACGATCTCTCAGGTGATTTTGCACTAACAAAAACATACTTACTGATACTTTATTCAATTTCTGCCATATTTTGACAACAGGCATTTTCAAGTCTTACACACTGTGTCTATAAAAATTTTTTAACTGTTCAATTTCTGTGATTTTTGTGAACTTGATGTCAGCAACACAGAGGCAACTTACCCTTGTCTGGAGAGCCAGTATCTGCTGTGAGCG
The DNA here is from genome assembly GCA_029814765.1 of Acanthurus leucopareius. Lineage (NCBI taxonomy): Eukaryota > Metazoa > Chordata > Actinopteri > Acanthuriformes > Acanthuridae > Acanthurus > Acanthurus leucopareius. The sequence continues at coordinate 5,010,532 of JAQMCX010000009.1, read as the reverse complement.
TCCTCTAAAGCTCCCTGGGCAGCTTAGCAATTGCTGGAGGTTGACTTCCTCTCCAACCTCACTGATTAAAACCTACAACCACAGCAGCAAATCATACTTTTAAAAAACACTGATAATCAGTGATGATTAATCACAAGAATTTGTGATATTCTGCTAGAGCAGTAAGACTTAAGACACTACCTTGTGAGCTACTTTCAACTCCTGTTTGACAGATTGAACCTGGTTACGATACTCAGTCACTTTTAGCTGGGCTGCAGCTAGTTTTTCCTGCAGTGATTTCACCACTGGATTTTCCTGCTTATGTAAATAAATTACATATAATACTGATTGGCCTTCACTTATTTGAGTTAGGAAGACTTAAAAATACCTTCATGTTAAAATACCTCATTGTCGTCAGATGACCTTCTATTCTGAGGCTTTGTATCAATCTTTTGTCCAGATGGAGAGTGCACCAAAGCGGCCTGCAGCTATAGAAAGGAGCATAAATTTACAATGATTCACTTATTATCCTCTGGAACAGGCTAAATCAAACCCATCAAGAAACAACAATATAAAAAAACACATCTTTGTTCAAACACACGTTGTTTAAAACAAACTGTAAACTGTTGCAAATGAAATGATACACCTCATGTAAAAATATTGTTACCTCTTTCTCAAGTTCCTTGATTCTTTTGCTGTTTTGCTTGGATTTAATTTTTTCTCGCTCAATTTCTGCAGTTAGCTCCCTGTTCTTCTTGGATAGCTCAACTATTTTGGTGGCTGCTATATCTCCTCCCAAGCCTGAGGTGCCTAAACAAATGAGTCAAACAATCATAGGGAAACTGTCTGATCAATTAAATTACTGTGGTGTAAAAAAATAAGTGGGGGTTATGGTATTGTACCTGCTAAAGCCAGTCGTTCTTCCTCTCTTTTCTTCTTCAAGTGTTTAATCTCAAAATCCTTTTCACTCAGAAGTTTGAAGAGCCGACCATTTTCATCCTTCAGCTCCCTCAGCTGGTCCAGCAAATTTTCTTTTTGCTGTCTATGGGGAGGCAATTTAAATTAACACTAAACTGGTGAGACAATTAAAAGTTAAGGTCATGAAGCTATTAAAATAAGATTTTAGCAGGACAAGGCACATTTTTAAATTTAATTTATGTTAACCAATCATGTTAGTAATAAGCATTTCCAAGTAAGAATTTTTGTGTTCTTTTTATTATTATTATTTTTTGTTTGTTTGTTTATTCATTAAATTAAAAAAAACGATTCAAGTTGGCACTGAGTAATAAAACTTTGGTAAACATTTGATTCACCTGTCTTTCAACTTTTCAGCCTCATCACCAACGCCTTGCCTAGAAAGATCCAAATCATCCTGGGTAACATTGACAGTAAGCTTATCTGCTTCTCTCTCCTTTATCCTATCCAGTTTCTTTTTCTCCTGTTGTTTTTGTAGCGCCTGGAACTGAAGCCGCAAATCACTCAGTTCATCCTCATGTTCCATGATCTCCGATGGAGAAAATAAATCAACCTAAAAGCAGAAAATAACAGAGGAAATCAATGTTGTGACTAAAAATTCTACGGGATTTTGATCAGGCTAATAGTTATATCATTTTACATTTTACATTTACCCGAACAGGAATTTTGCAGTGCAGTTTAGCACTTGTTTGTTTTGCTAAATATGTTTCTATTTCCTTCATCAGTTTGCCAGTCTTAGCTCAATTGTTAAGATAATTACATTTTTTCTCGAAGATCAAGTTACACTCATATTATATTTGTTTTTTAAATAAATGTTCTAAATTAATGTCCCTCCTTGTGAAAATAGCAAAAATAAATAAATAAAAAATTTAAAAGTTCTTCACTTCGTAGTTTCTTAAGATGCCATTTCAGAGTCTCACTTCTTGTTGTGCAGAGTACGTGACTGTCAGACTATGACTATCCTGTTAGCATAATTTAGAAAAACCATAAAACCAAACATATTAAAACTGTATAAAAAGCAAAAGGTAACATACAACAATGGCTGGAAAAATGAAGAGCATGTTGCGGGCTAGCTAACACTCATGTTTATGACAGTTTGAGTGGCTGTACACAACGTTATGCTCTGAGAACTTTAATAATTCTAGTCCACCAACTCTAACTAAATAAAATATGTGATAAGACTGTATAAAGAGAAAGTGACTCACCTTTAAGTTATCCAAGTGTCGCCCTCGTAAACAATACGCTAGCTGTTTTACATTTCATCATCTTGTAGACTGTGGTGGGAGTAGCAGCTCACTGACTGCGACGCTACTGTATCCATGGCAACGGCACTAGTTACGAGATCTCGCGGGAGCAAGGATTTCGTCAGGGGAATAAAAGGGCGCTGTATGCTACAGGTCATCGGATTGTAAAATTCGTTAAATATTGTTCAGTCAATAAAATTTAGACCATTCCGGGAATTAAATTTAAAGGAAGTAACTGTAAGTGTGCTGTCTGTAAATTGTTTTCTAATTTGGCGAGCAAAGACTTTGATGAGGCGGAAAATGAGGTGTTAAATAAGTTGTACAGTATCAGCTGCAAAAGACTTTTGACTGATTTATAGTTACAAAGGGGTTCTCAAACTTTTTCTGGCATATATTATATTCATTCGGCTTAGTTTACTCCATATTTCCCTCTTTTCATCAATGACCTACCTGCAGTGGCCACACGCCCCACCAGAGGGAGGCACAAATATACCATGTGGAAATATAAAAACAACTTATCATTCAGCTGTGTCCTACATGACCACAAGGGGGGGATGCTTCACAGATTAGCTACCATAGGCCAGTGGAAAAGAGGCTCTCAATGTCAGATAAGCCAAATACGTGAATACACAACAGACCATTTCTTTTTTCTGATGAAAGATAAGCCTGCAGGCTTTGAGCACATCCAATCCATATTTATAACATCCAGTTGAACAAAACATGAAATATAAAAGTAAAGTACAACCTCTTAACTGGCAGAGAAATCTCACAAGTACCTTAGTCATCCTTAAATGCAAGTTTGAAATAATTGAGTGTACAGTGTATTGAGAGTGATAAAGCATAATGCAAGGTGTGACCAAGGCAGTTGCATAATATTAACTTTCAGGTATACTCACTGTGTTCCTTATTGTGAGTGATACTTATTATCACATGAGTTCAAAAGTAACAGTGACACAGCATTTTAGAGCATCTTGTTACACTGAATTGAGGTAATTCATTTCCTCCTTAGATTGTATCTCAGGGTGGGGCAAAACTTACTGTAAGGGACAGCATTAGAGTGCATATTTTGCAACCACCAGGAATTACAAGTAAGAAAGCTGGAACTAACTTATAAAAACATGAAAAAAAAGTAAACTTATTCAACAATATGTTCACTAAATCTACCATCATGAAAGTTTTAGAGTTCACCTTCAGTCGAAAATGTTTTTAAGACACAGAGTTTACGGTTTAATACAAAGAGTAGATTGTCATTTGTTTTGAATAAGCTACAACAGTTTAAACATTTTCAGCGCAACATGGGGAGGTTTCAAAACACAACAGAACTTTAGAATTAAAAGACTGATAACTTTTATTTCCAGAGAAAAAAAGGAGAAAAACTTTCCAAAAAATAACTTCTGTATTTGCACACAACATCCAACAACTTTGTGTATAACTTAAAAAGGCATAAGAATATCACAAGATCGGGTGTATGATAATATGCCATAGGTTTCTGCACAGTATATAGAAGTACTTCAGTTAGCTTTTTTGTCTCATGAAAACTCGGGAAGCTGTTGAAACATTGGACCCTGTGTATCAGAACATAATGATAAAAATATGGGAAAGAGGTAGCCTTTACTGTTGATTTTGATAAAGACAATGGAACAAATTTGCCTATTTTATGTCTACAAGAGACCGTAAAGTTTTTTTTTTCCCTTTTAACTTGCACATTTTTTGTGGGGATATCTGATATTATATTGATTCAAAACCGTTTCCTGTTGTTGTTGTTAAAAAATTGTAAAGCACAGGCATTGTATAATGATCACATGTTGTCACAGCCTTTTATAACATGCCCACAGTGCACTGGGATGTCCATTTTGAAAAAAATTGGCTAAGGTGCAAGCATTTAAAATTTGGCAAATGTATATTAGTACATAAAAAAACAGCTGGTATGAGACAATAAAACAACAACAAAGAAGGGTCAGGCTATCGGTGGATTGGTTTGTCTTCTTAAATCTAAGCTTAACCAAAGATTACTGCTTTAACCAATTGACTAGATTCTCTTGTTTTTAATATTTCACTCACACATCATTCAACAGAGGTACCACAACATTGTAAGTAAAATCACCTTTGCACACCTTTATCAAACCAGCTGGGTTTCAAACCGCAAACGCGCAGACTGTTACCAGCAGTAAAACAGCTGAGATCGATACAACTCTGCCTCAGTACAGAAGTGAGAGCTTGACTCTCTAGTACACTATTTGATGATAGGAGGTGTAATCAATAAGTTATAACTATTTACAGTGGAGGTGAGGTGCCGAAGGGATGTGTGCATACAAAAATTATGACACATCTCTAAAAAAAAATGTTCTACACACCTTAATATGAGGTAATATTAAGGGACATAAAATATCAGTGTAAGAGTCTGTGTTCACTTGGGTTGTGCCGCCTTCTCTTGCTGTTGAGGTTTTGCGAAGTAGTCTCTGTACATCGAATACAGGACCCCTAAAAAAACAAAGACACAGAAGAAGAAGTTACACACTGGCCCTTAGATCTACTTAAAAACAATGTAGAATAGGACAAAGGTTACGAAAAAATGCTAGAAAGTAAACTAGTCACATCTTCTGTATGTGTTTAATAAAAGTAGATTTAATCACAAATACCTGTGATAACCACAATGACAAATAAACACATACACGAGCAAAAAAAAACAAAACAAACAAAACGAACAAACTACAACAACAATGACAAAAAAATAAAAGACAAAAAAAACAAATCCAAGCAGTTTGCACAAAGTGAAACAATATATCAAGTTCTGGTTAAAAATGTGACACTTGAAGCTACATACCAACTGTCATGGCTCCAACCACAAAGCCTTGAGCAGCTACACGCATGTGGATCAAGTGAACGGACATTTTAGTGTCTCCTCTACTTTTCATTTTCAGCAGCCTGTATCCAACAATGGCAAAGAATCCAGCCATTCCTATAGGGTGTAAAAAGACAGATCAATGAACACAGATGAATAAGACAATGAAAAGTATTACACTCTAGTGTCAAGTAAGTAGGCACCTCACTGCCTTCTTTCAAACAAATCAATTCTGCTCCAGCATCAAAAGTGTTTCATTAAAGGGTTTAAACTTAATTTGCCTCTTTTTCCCAAAGTATAACTTTTAGGGTACAGGATGTACTCACCCACTGGGACAAATGGATTCTCCTTTGCTTTTCGCAGAAACTTGGACTCATTTTCTTCGTAGGTAGACATCTTTACTAAAAAAGGGGAAAAAAAGTAAAGTTTGGTATTAGAACAACTCTGATGAGCAAATTAAACAAGAGGTTTCTCTTGATATGGTAAGCTGTCTACTCCGGGTGGGCGGGGTCCAGTTTGCATGTTAAACCCTGATGGAAATTCTAAAATAGCTGTGACTGATAAGCTTAAAGTTTTGGCCTAAAAATACGGATGAAAATTAGAAGTGAAAATGCTGGAATTCACAACCGACCTCTGTAACTCGCTGTCCAAAGCTAATGTCAAAACCGCATGAGCTGCTCAGAGGTTACACATGAAGGGCAGCAGGAAGACACATCCTTTTATAGTCAGAAATGGCTTTACCATTTCCCACATCATGCGTGACAAATCAACAATAAAACCATGTAAAGCTATAACGTAGTATATTGAGGGCGTTTAAAGTTAGAACAAAAGGCCAGATAACAGAAACAACCCGAAGATTAAAATAAACCAATCGAGAGCGAGGATTCCAGTTTTGAAAGAATATAAAACCTCTGTTACGACATAACAGGTTGGAGAGATTGAATGAATTCTTACCTCTTTAGGGAGTGTTAGGCTGTTTAAAGCAGCTATAATGAAATTAACTGGAGAGTTTTATGAGTCTTCAGTGCAGAGAACGCACGTACTGTATGGAGGAAGTGGTTAGCCGGGTACGTGATGTAACTATTGTTGCATGTTGTGCTGACGTCAACGGAGAATCAGGCGGGTGTTGTGTTCAGGTTATACGAGAAAATCGTAAAGAGAGACGACACCTTGAAAATGCTCTCCGATTGTAAGCTTCAAATCAGTTAATACCCCGATGAATCCTTCTTTTTTTACACACAAACACACGCATACATACATTTGAACTAAATTATATTTATTTATAGCTCAGCCCATATCTAAATAGAGCAGCTGAAAGTAAAAACAGAGTGCTATGCATTAGGCTGTTTACTTACATAACGTAATGTCACCCTTTACATCATATATTATGTTACTCTCCTGCCACTGCAGTAACACACGCTTTTTACAGGCCATAGTTATAAAGCAAACAGTTAAAGTATTTGTATATTTTTAATAACCCTTTAACGGTAAATCATCCACTTAGTTATAAAGTTAAAGTTATACATTATTATATTATAGTGTCTGTTGAATATACAGTATATTTACATGTTGTGTTTAAAAATGTATATATATGTACCGCCTAAAGCTGTTTGATATCCTGCATGCTGAACTGTACACATGTATGCATACACTGTACATAACTACCAACTTGTATGCTACAAGTATGTTTTGTATTCCTTGAGTTTATAGAAAAATTAAAATTTCATGAAGTCAATATATGCCCTTAATCAATTTATGTTTAGGCCATATTTATGTATAAACTACATTTTCGACATTATAGTTCTACATGTAAGTTTCATGTATTTTTATTCAGCTTTGTTATTCTTGTCTTAAGCTGAATGTCTGACCTACTGTAAATTTCTTTTGTAACTGTAGGTCTTACACTGAGACAAAGTTCAAAGTGGAGTTTTGGGTTAGATTATGCTGATGTTGCAGTGCAAAAGGGTGGCTGTGGTAAATCAGATGTATCCTGAACGCAGCATCGGTTGTGCGGGGGGGGGGGGGCGGGGGGGGGGGGGGGGGGGGGGGGGGGGGGGGGGGGGGGGGGGGGGGGGGGGGGGGGGGGG
>JAQMCX010000009.1:4976864-5003305 GCA_029814765.1 Acanthurus leucopareius | reverse complement strand
TCTATCTATCTATCTATCTATCTATCTATCTATCTATCTATCTATCTATCTATCTATCTATCTATCTATCTTGTTTTCATACTACACCAGTATTTTATTTACATTCAAGTTCAACTTTATTTCATTCGGCTTGTATTGGAAAAGAGGGGACAAGAAGGCAAACACAAAGCTTTAAAGAGAACACCTGATGTTTTCCTTGACACATCAGGAAACTGAGGCAAAACCTTACACAGGCTTCCTTTGGCCTTAGATAATAAGAGATTAGATAATAACTTTTAAAAATGGCGAGGAAAAGCTGCATCTGCTTCTTACACAAATTATCTTCAAAACATGCATCAGAAGAAAGGTTTAGGTGGATAATATGTATACACACCCAGAAATGCACCAGAATTTTACTTAATTTTTTTAAAAAAAACACACAACTTAATTAGGAAATGCAATGTTTCAGAGGTCCAGAGCAACGTCGCCGTTCATTTCTTAGTGAATGAATGGGGTGGTAGTATCAGAGTCATCCTGAATGAAATAAATAAATAGTCAGTGGTCATGGAAAAGCAGGCACACAGGCCGGAGGAACAATGGGGCCTTTGGCAGGATGCTGGTCTCCTGAGTGTCCTGCCTGTACTTGGTGGTGAGGGGTTTTGAAGAAAAATGATCCATTGTCTCTCTCATCCTGCTTCTGAGCCGGAGCAGTGAAACGATGCCTCTGGGTGCCTGCCCAGGATAACCCACCATAAAGAAAAGAGTAAGGTCCCGCTTTACACACATGGACAGGTAGGCACAGTCTTTGATTTTGCTCTTTTTATTGCTCTGCCATGGATTATACTGAAGGCTCTCCAAATATGCAGTTGTTGGTGTTTTATTCACAAAAAAAAGCTTTATTTTATCTTTTTTAACTGGAATTTAATCCAACCGGATGTGTAAAAGTTCATGTTCAAATCAAGAGGATAAGTAGATTTTCTGTTACATTTTTTGCTTAAACATAATATTTACATTTTATATTCTTTACTCTCAACATATAGTGATCAAAGAGACAAAAAGAGAGCCGTGGTGAGAGGTTTACTTCTTAATACTTGACTCGATGTAGATGAAAAGAACTTTACACAAAGGGGCAAGAACAGTCTGAGCCCTTTCTATCGTCAAAGACTTCCTCCCTTTGGAGATGATTTATCAGAACAGTAGTTAAACAATGTTGATATGCAGTAGGTATCTAAAAAAAAAAGTTATTGGTAAAAGCAAAAAGCAACAAAAACATCACACAATGGCTTTTTTTTTTTTTAATTAGAAACAGAAGAATAATCTTTCCTTTTTCGGTGATTCAGGGGTGTGGCAGCTGAACAGGAGAACAGTCACTGAAAGGCTGAAATAAGTCTTCCTGTTTTTGACGCAACCTACATGAGAAACGTCTGGGTTTCTGGTTGTAGCCGGAGAAAGTCTTTGTCCCAGTGCACTGTGGCAAATGAACATTGAGATGAATTGCACAGTATTGATTTTTACTTGTATTTATTATAATCAGATGCAATAAATGCCTTAACTTACAGTGATTTAGCCTGGAAGTCCTTAAAGAACTGAGCAGTGATGTTTGTCATTGAAGATCTGACACAGATTTCCCGTCATGTCACAGATCTGACACAGATTTCCCGTGCTCCCACAATCAGGATGATCTGGCAACACAAACAGGATCCGTGTCACCAGTCTAGACAGGTCATTATCCTTTAAAGTTCCTAATTTGTTTGTACAAGTTCATGAGGAGTCAGTGTCAATGGAATACATGACTGCCATCTTGTGGATAAAAACATTCACTGACAAAAGACTTTCATATTAAGATAAGCTTTCAAAACAATGATTTTACCATAAAATATAAATAATCAATATGCATTTATTAGCAATGAACAAAAACGATTCACCTCATAAATTATTGCATAATCACTTGATGATCATGAAGGTTAATATTTTGCCCAGTCTATTACTTCTAACCTCTGACTTTTGCTCAGCAGACTTGTCTTCGCAGTTTCACTAGTTTAATAGTTGAGCATTAAATGTCACATGTGCAAGCCAGTAAACTATACAATATGCGCACATGTACAGCTATGATCTGAGCTTTTGTTGCATAAGTTTAAGCCAAACAGTGATGGTATCTTGCTGTTATCAGTGGTCCCGCAGCATTGCTACCAGTGCCTGGAGTTCACTGAGTTGGAGAAGGGCAACGGCACAAAGGCATCTGGAAGGAAGGAGCAGCAGTAAACATATCTGTGGTAGTCCAAATGACCCTGACTAGGTCTGCTGCTCCTTTGGGCTTGCCCCAGATCAGCCCATGACATGGCCTGTTAAGACAAGATAATGTCAAAGATTAAGGCCCCTCAGCTCTGCAAGCAAAGCACTGTTATTTTGTTTTATTTGGATGGGTTGTTGTGTGTTGGATATTCCTGCCTCAATGGAAAAAAAAAAACTTTAGCCAGTGAGTGTTAAAAATAATGTAAAGTGAAAGCTTTTTCAATCATGCATTTGGGTGTTAAATTATAATGATATAAGCCTTCTCATTTTGATCTAAATGCTGTTTAAGGGCTTCACCGCTCTGCCAGAAGATTAGGTGAGGAAATGTGAAGCATTAGTATTGTCACAGTTAATGGAGTCTTATACAAAGAATTAATCTTGAGTTTTTTTGTTTTTGTTTTTTTCCCAACTTTTTAAAGAACAAATTACTTTCCCTTCCCTTAAACCCCCAAATTTTTCTGGAAAAAATCTAGCATCTACCCCAAATGTCAACTATATGACTCTGGTTTTAAATGCACATTATCAACAACAAATATTACCATCAGTCTTGTTTTCAAAATGTCTATTTTTAATTAAAGGGGCCCCTGTGATCCAAGAGCTCTCAAGCAGATTCAAATTAGAGCGGTCTGCTCATGACCTACTTTAACATAAGGCACGTACCATTTTTTTTTTTCTCACTGCAGAATTTTCATTCTGATGATGACATTGCCTTAAGTCACTTTTTGTCTATTAAGCAACAATTTGCTAATAGCTCCCCAGCAAGACGAACAACATAGTGACAGATAAAACAGAAATTAAAACCATATTTCCAGGTGAAATCGCAAACATGATATGGCCCCACTGTATCATGTAACCTACAGTCAGTCATGAGCAGAGGCCACTGTAAACTGTGATGGACTCTGTTCTCTTAGCCTGACACACCTGTACTTTTAAGCCTATTAAAATATTGATCTGCATTTGCCCCAGTGTGTTAAACACTCTCACATACAATTTGTGTGTGTGTGTAAGAGAGTCCGAATGTATGCGAAATGAAAATAACACAAAGACATCAAATATGATGAAATATCTGACACTTTAAAATTTGATTTTACATCGAAAAACATTAAACATATAAGTTGTGTTTGTGTTTACAGAAGTGTAACAGCTAATTTTGATCAACTGAAATTAGGTTCATTACTGAAAAAAACAAGCTTCCATTGTTCTGTGAGTGCAGTGCTAAAACAGTGTCTTGTACACTTAATACAAGTTGTTTTGCTCATATGTGGGAGACGCAGAGCCCCGGCTGAGGGAAGTTGTTGGCATCCACCTCAAGGCTTTTCATCTCAGTCGCTTCACTGGAGTCCAGCCTTAGTAAAACTGGCACGGGACGCACTCGGCCCGAGGGTAGGAAAGGCTCAGCTGAGAAACTGGGAAAAAAAAAAAAAAAATGAACAAATGAGATGGGACTGCCACCACTCTCAGGCTGCCTATGGGATAGCCCCCCACAGCCTGGTAAGAGCAGTTTAATGATAGTAGCAGGAGAAAGGAGGAGTCCGAGCACCAAGTTGCATGTTTTTGCTCTGGTGTCTTGTGTCACTCTTTTCTCTGAGGGGGGGGGTACATCCAAGTCACATGGTGGAGCTTGATTTGTTACGTAAACACAGACCTCCACAGCCCCAAGTCTGCTCGCATCAACTTTGTTCAGTAAATACATGTTCAGTGAATACATACAGAACTCTTGCGATGACATTGGTGGCGGCCAAGGAGAGTTGTCGAGATGTTCGCTCCTCCACGCTGCAAACCCTCACAGCTCCCACTGACCTCTTAGAGGTGAAACCGTCTGGGAATTAAAAAATCATACCCGCAAATCAATATTGTGATTTATAATTCAGATTTTTTTAAAACATAAATGCATTTCAGAGCTGTGTACAACAGGAAGTGCTTCACAGCAATTTTGTGCAATAGTTTTTTTGAAAATAATCACATCTTAATCTCTTAATTGTAAGAAAAGTATGTTGTTCGGTCAGCTTTACCTTCAGCTGTCATGGTAGATTTTTTTCAGAGTGGCTCATATATCACAGATGCCACAATTAAAAAGACAATCTGATCTCTTTTTTTTACATTTAACACTAAATATAACTTTAACCTAATGAATATTAAACACTCTCACTTGGCTGTCACATCATGCCAGTCCTTGTGACAACAGCAAAGTCAAACAGTGTCTTACAGGGCTTTACTGTACCGTGTTCCTGGCTCTGGGCTGTCCAATCAATATTTATCAACATGAACAGTTTCCCAAAGCTAGAATAGCCTGAATTGTTCAAGGACACAGAGACGACACAGTCTAAACTAGTCATTGGTTTGACTCTGCATGTGTGCTCTTTTGTTTTGAGCACTTTGCATATTTGAATGCAACTTCAAAGACCACAGAGTTTGGAAAGGAACTCTTCCTAATGCCCTTTTTATCAGAATTACAGTATTTTTTTGTTACCACAAAAAAATCGAATTTATTATTAAAGAACAAAGAAATCAACCTTCCAGAGTTAATTAATGTATTATTAATATTAGTCTTGATAATCTATGCCCTCTCCTGATTAATAATTTGAATCAATTTTCAATAATTAAAATAAAAAACAAGCTCATAATAAAGTTTGTTCCATTTTTCAAAGCCAGTTCAAGGGAAAAATCTGGCACTTGGTTACTGTACATGGCCCTCAGAGGGGGATTTTTAACCATGCACATGTTATGTGTTTATAACCAAGTTTTTAAGCATGGATAGCCGACGCTGAAAATATATTGTTTTAAAATCTATTTTGTATTTACCGCCAAATACAGCTTTCAAAGACAGACTATTCAAGAGCACACTGAGACCTCAGTGAGTGTTAAGTGTAAATCCTGACCATGAGCAGCAAGTTCTACCAACTGTCTAGGAACATAAACTCTAATTGACTCTTGGTTGGATGTTCACTTGTCAAATGTCTCCACTGGACCATCTGTGTCTCTTGGATGACAGGAAGATTTTGGCGTTTGCGACTTACAAACACGTGCTCATCCGTCCCTTAGGGAAAGCACATGTCCAAATCCCAAATGCTCTAGTCATTCCAGCAGCATCCCCCATCTCCTCTTCCTCAGTGCTGCACCAGGGGTGCTTGCTACGCCACATCTCCTCAGTCAGATGGAGAGGGGAGCCTTGAAGGCGAGGCGGCCGGAGGATGAGTCCTGCAGGCCCAGATGGCTGAGCTCCATGAGCTTTCTTTATCCCACTCTCCACTCAGACAGAATAAGATTTACGTTAAATGAAAGGACTCCTCATATGCTTGTATCATATTAGTTTTTTCATCTCTTGCTGCAGTGGTCTGAACTCTTTAATTCAAGACAGTTTCGTATTGTTACTGTACATTCAGACACTGGAAAGGACAAATTTTTCATCCTCATTAAGGGAACTGAGCTGAAAGTGTCACCTGATTTATGAGGACCTAACTGATGTTGTTGAACGTTATTCTTCGCTTTATAGCTGTATACAGGTCATAACTGAGGGTTATTGAGGGCCTTGTGAAAATAACGTTATAATAATATGGTCACTGTGACAAGGACCAGACATGTTCCAGTGATGCAGGCCAGACACTATTCCGTTTGTCTGTCCTCCATTAAAAGTAGTTCAGTTTAGATCCTTCCCAAACTTTACAGCAAGTTCTGGCACACAGAATAAAGAAACTGAGAAATTCCTTTCCGATTTTTAATCTCGCACCAATCCCCTGCTCATCTGTACTTTGTCCTGTCATTTCAGAGTGTCCCTCTGTGTGAGACTTCTGTCCACATATAGTTGTTTTTGCTCTTATGTGAAAAAAAAAATCTACCAAGTGCCTTAAGTCACAGCGCGTGCTACTGCACTCAGCAGGCCGAGGTGAAAGCCTAAAGAATAAACATTAAGTCGGAAAAGACGGGCGGCAGTGGTGCGCAGAGCGACTCGTCCACTGATCTGTTGTCTGGCCATCCGCCTGGATGGAGGATCTAAATATTATGACATTTGATATGACTGAGCGTACCTGCTGGTTACATTCTAGCGGATCTGCACCGAGGCAAGGTGGCTTATGTCTTGGTGACACTTCTGTCCTCAAACTCCCTGTCTAAGTCTCCCCAAAGTTGTTTTTTCATAACTGTCACCCACTGTAAACTGTTATGTAATTGACAGATAATATAGAGGTTGCTAATCTGCATTTGTTTCTGTGTGTATGTGAGAGCAACAGAGAGGGAGAGAGAGAGGAGAAGGAGGAGGAGATGGAGATGTGGGAGTCTTTAATGACCTTTTGCATTTTTACTAATCTGTGTGAAGTGTGCCACAACTCGATGCATCGTTCTCTGTCCTCCGAGTGAGCTACTGCTGATGCTGCATAACTAGTTGAAGGGCATGGAGACAACAACCTGCAACAATCTGAGTTATGTGGAGATGTAGAAAGAGAGAGAGAGACATAGTAAGAGAAAGAGAGAGAGAGAGAGAGAGAGAGAGAAACCCTCATCATCTGTGTTACAAATGTTGCACATGAGCGTTTGGGGGAGGCTGGCTGTGTTGCGATTAACACGCTCCCTCAGCTGGGTGTCGTTTCAATCTGCAGTACGATATCCTCAAGTCTGAACCTTTGGATGAGGGTCACTTGCCAGAGGAGGATTTTTTTCTGCCTCGCTGTTTTTTACACTTCCTTCTTGGGCAGAAGGCTGGTGTAATAGAAACCAGACACAAGCCAGAATGTGAGGCATTCACAGCAGCGAGACCTCACTTCTACACTGAGTGGGAAAACAGGAAAAAAGAAAGTCTAATCCAGTAGGCTCTGCCATTGTTGCTCACTTTTGCCATTCTCAAAGCTGTCAATAAGACGGTAAAAGGCCAGGACATTAGGATGGAAGTGGTATTCCATGGATCAGACTGTGCAGGGAATAACTAGAGAGGGCAGAAGAGACCTTCAGGATGTGAAATGCATGTGCAACTTTTCCAGGTGGGTTGATTCAGTTGTTCACTTTCCCCTTGAGAAACTTTACGATTGAACTGTCCTGTCATAACTGTAGATGCACATTTTGTCCAAGTGAAATTCTGGGAATTCTGAATTTACTCTGTCAAAAGAGAATTTCTTGCCATTTGAATTATCTTTAAAACATGAAAAGCCAGTGCCCTAGGAATGAATTTTTTTAATTATCCAAAAATGATGCATGTTGAATAATGTAAAATATTCTCCTTCATCTGCATTTTGATGAAATATCAGGTCCTAAAACTAAAAAAAAAGAAAAAAAGTCTTGTTTATTTATTTATCATTACACCCTTTTATAGTCTGAATGTCTTTTGTAATGCACATTTGTAAGAAAGTGGCTCTGTTTTATGGGTTTAATAACAGTAAGTGAATGTATTTATTAAATTCTAATATTTTTGGTATCTGCACTACTTCTATAACTAATATTGTCAGATAAACTGTATTTTTAAAACATTTAAATACTCAAAAGTGGGGCTTTGTTTTGCCTATTTCAAAGCTTTAAAATAAAAAGCAATAAAAAGTCTTATATCTCTCGTGGTATGCCACTGAAAATTTTATCACAACAGACGCAAATGCAGCAAAAATTCATAAATCCAAACATGGGTTTTACTTTGAGTAAAAATTTAAACATTTTTTGGCAGCTTACATTTTCATTGTTGCTCTTCATCTGAACATGTCCCTCTTTATCTGCAGTAATAGCTTTTATTTAAACAAAAAAATTTGCAAAGTTTCATCTGAATTACAAATCTCTTTTCAGGGTCTAATTTTGTACTGAATATTATTGCCAGAAAAGGCAAATAATCAGTAAAATGTGCTGTACAACGCATCAACAGGAGGCGATATCTCAAGATCATTTAAAATGCCCTCCAGACATTAAGTCATATTATGTGCAAATGTGCATCTGACATGTTTTCTTTGCAAATTTCCATGTTAAAATCCATCACAGGCCATTTACTTCCTCTGCCTCTTTAAATGCTTCATAATCTTATTGTACAACTTTTCTTTTTAATTCTAAAGTTTGGTGTGGTCAGAAGATGTCACCCACTTCTCCGTTGAGTCTGTTCTCAGTGTGCATGGGTGACTTCAAGTTTCTATTACACTTGTACAAATTGCAAATTGGATTAGGAGTGAAAACCAAACTATTTATGATGTCACAAATTATGCTTGTAGGTCCGCTCCTTAAATCAGATTTTCTCTGAGAACATGGACACTTTACACTCTCAGCGGGTGAATGTAAAAACAACCCTATTGTGTCAAAGTCTGCACATACGTCATTCTGCACGGCGAAGGGCTTCCAACTTTAGGAACAAGAGGAAAAATATTTTTTTAAGACGATGAAGACTAATGTATTACATATGATAAATGTTAAGGTAGAGTGCTGCTGCTATGATACACGACAGATTAACTCAAACTTTGGTGTAAATCCTCACTCTACTGGCCCTCCTGTCATGCCGTCCTGGGGCAGACATGAGCTGCCTGCTATAGGTGCCATCTGTCTCCATGTGGCTGTACCCCTCCCCAGCGTCAGCAGTGCTGGATCTGGAGGGGAGGCCTCGTGGCAGAGCAACAAGCCTCTCCTGTTCACTCAGATGGCAGGGGAGATGGCACATCCCACTCCAGGGAACACAGTGCCGCAGTCATGAGATCAACATGAACACTGCAGCTCGGCCCCATGAATGAAGGGACAGACGGGCTCCGCTGTCTCCTCATCGCAGTTTCATTCACCTCACAGAGTCGGTCATGACTGACTGCGAGGAGACTGAGATACTGTGGGGTTTCATGTCATCTGTTTTTCCTTCTTTGTGTGTGTGTGTGTGTGTGTGTGTGTGTGTCCCTTGGTATGAAGAAAACACTTCAGATGACATACAGTATGTTTCTGGAGTGGCACACTCTTACAGCAGAATAGGCTTTTCATGCAGTCAGAGTCAGTTTCATTTTGTGTTTTCGGTGTCATTCCCATGTAGTGTTCAACATGGTTTTGGTTCAAAGCTCTAGTCAAAGTGGTTGTCATTGCTGGTTTATTGATGCATCATTAAGGAAGTGTTTTTTTTCTCTTTTTGTTTAAAATTCCCCTTTTTTTCTATTAACACCATTAAAAATATTTTATTCTTTTACTCTAGAATAGTAGAAATACTGTGTTCTGTGTTTAGATTAGTTGACCAAATTACATCATGCTGCTTACTGACATGAATCAACACAAGCCATTGTCTTGTGTTTGGCTGTGCAATCAATTGAAAAGGAATGACCCCTACGTCAAGTGCTACTGTGCAGAGTTGATGTAAGATGCATTTAAAAATAAGATTTATCGATAACTTAAACTTAAACAGCAATTATGAAAAAAACAGCATCTTCACAGGGTTCATTTCTTATTTAGTTTTAAACATGCATGCAACATTTTAATTATGGGCTCACATTAGATCATGGTTGTAACACTTTTGAGTGTTCAGTTAGTTTTAATTTTAGTCCATTTTTGCCTTTCGGAGTGAATTTTCGGGTTCTAGTTTAGCTTCAGTTTCTCAGAAATTTTTGTTTTATTGCTAATATGTTTAATATTGATTAGCAGTAGTTTGGGTGTGTTTTCTCAAGGGCCAGTTATATTTTTTCAGAAAAATGTAGCAACACACAGAGACAAACTATATTTACAAAAAATGCTTCTAAATGTATAAAATTCAAATAGTTTATATGTATGTCTAACAGTAGGGGCTACCACTTTAATTTCACTGTGTGATTAGTTGTGTGATGGAAATACATTAGTGACTATTCTAAAATCAATTTAACATTTAAAGTTGTTTTTTTTAAATAAAATTGCCCCAAAAAAAATTGATCCATCCTTCTAAAAGTGAATATTTGCCAGTTCTATTAATGTTCTTTTAAGGTAAATTGATAACCTTTGGGTTTTTGGAACAGTGATCCAGTACACTAGAACATTTGAAGATGTTGCCCGTGTAATGTTTGCTGTGATCCTAAGTACAAAATTAAAGTTTCCTCACAATTTTGATTGATGAAATAAATCTATACTTGAGTCTTAATCAGTTCTGTTTTCTCACTTTTCAGGTTCTAGTTAAAAAGCTTGTCGGAGCAACATGAGCTGGAGCTTTCTCACTCGTCTCCTGGAAGAGATCCACAACCACTCCACCTTTGTGGGGAAAGTGTGGTTGACTGTGCTCATCATCTTCCGCATCGTGCTCACAGCCGTTGGGGGCGAGTCCATTTACTCGGACGAGCAGACCAAGTTCACCTGCAACACCAAGCAGCCAGGTTGTGACAATGTGTGCTACGATGCCTTTGCCCCTCTCTCGCACGTCCGCTTCTGGGTCTTCCAGATCATCATGATCTCCACTCCTTCCATCATGTACATGGGTTACGCCATCCACAAGATAGCCCGAACTTCAGATCAGGAGCGCAGGAAGCACCAGAGGCTCCGCAAAAAGCCTCTTCCTAACTCCAGATGGAGAGGAGGGCACCATCTGGAGGACGTCCTGGAGGAGGATGAAGATGATGATGCTGAACCCATGATCTATGAGGATACGCTGGAGGTGCAGGAGTCCAAGCCTGAACCAGTGAGCAACACAAGCAAAGACCCACCAAAACATGATAGCCGACGAAAAATTATGCAAGAAGGCCTGATGAGAATCTATGTTCTTCAGCTGATGTCTCGAGCTATTTTTGAAATTGCTTTTCTTGCAGGACAATACCTCCTCTATGGTTTTCGAGTTAGTCCTTCATATGTATGCAACAGGGTTCCCTGTCCACACAGAGTGGACTGTTTCATCTCCAGGCCTACAGAGAAAACAATCTTCCTCCTTATCATGTATGTGGTGAGCTGTCTTTGCCTCGTGCTAAATGTGTGTGAGATGCTTCACTTGGGAATTGGCACTTTTCGAGACACCCTTCGCATGAAGAGGCACGGGGGTAGACGGCCATCCTATGGCTACCCATTTTCTCGCAACATCCCCGCCTCCCCTCCGGGTTACAATCTTGTGATGAAGACAGACAAACCTAGCAGGATCCCCAACAGCCTCATTACCCACGAGCAGAACGTGGCCAACGTAGCCCAGGAACAGCAGTGCACCAGCCCAGACGAGAACATCCCCTCTGATTTGGCAAGCCTACACCGGCACCTACGGGTCGCCCAGGAACAGCTCGATATGGCTTTTCAAACATATCAAACCAAAAACAACCAGCAAACCTCCAGGACCAGTAGTCCGGTGTCTGGAGGCACCATGGCAGAGCAAAATCGAGTCAATGCAGTCCAGGAGAAACAAGGGGCAAGGCCAAAATCAGCCACAGAGAAGGCTGCAACCATTGTAAAAAATGGAAAGACCTCTGTCTGGATCTAGAGATAAACATAATTTAGTTAATTAACAGTTCAAACTTTTATGACTCTGGGACTGCACTGCGACAGAGCTGGAGGATATGTGTGTGTGCATGAACGAGGGCAACTTTGGACAATAACAACTGAGAATTTCAATCACACACAGGAGTACAATACGCAGCTTTTGGAAATGAAAAAAGAATACACACATGACAAAATGATCAAATCGAGTATCATGAATCTTCTTTGTTACTGTAGTGTGCCATTTTGTGTTCGCAATAGCTTTTGGACATGATTAACCTGTGCTTACTTCGTTAAACATCTCTAATTCAAGCTAAAATGTCCCAGTGTAAACAGACTGCTTCGAGCTGTTTATCTGATCTACCCTTGACTGCAGCTGAACTGGATTCGTTTGAAGTCATTAAACTTTGTCGGTGTGTCCTCAATCCAAATTTGAAAATGCAGTGAAAAACACTGTACAAATGCACAATGACTCATGTCTGGAGAACGCTGATTGTTTTTGGAAAGATGCATGTTTAGTATTTGAAGAGGTTTTTTTTGGATGTAGTATGAATGAGTGTTGCTGGAAGCAGATTAAATGTGAAATATTTTGATAAAGATAATGAAACAGGGCTGTGTCACTGTAGGCACTTCTGGTAAACATCTGCTCAGTGTGATGATCTTCAGTCATTGCGTGCAAAGCCTTTATTTATTCTATCATTTCCAAAGCTTTGAAGTGTCCCAACTAAAAGGGAAGAGGTAAGTGAACACAAAATACGACCATTTTTTACTCAAAGTACCGATTTTCTGCGATCTTAAGCAGGTGATGCATGCGCTACAACTGGGAATATGAAGTAAACACTTAGTCTACAGTAGAAACCCCCACCTTTGCTATTCAATTAGCTCTACATTTATCTTATGTTTAGGCATGTTAGGTATTTCTGTCATTGAAGAAGTATGTTTCTAAATTTGGTTTCCAAGTAATATTTAATCCTGCCTTCACCGTTGTCATACGTCAAAGTGCCTCAAACTTTTAAAGACTGTTCTAGTATTTTATTCATGAAGAAATAAACTTATTTAAAAACCTGTGATTTTCTTCTTTATAAAAATCGGCACATTTCTTTTTTCATTCTGTTTTATACCATGCAAAAGGTTTGATTTAAAATTAAAAGCTAAAAACAATATTTGAAGACAAGTAAGCTTTTATAATAATAAGAATGTTTGTATATTTTGCAACAAGAAAAAGATCCAGAGCAAGTCTCAACTGAGGATGTGGTAGCATAAACCATTAGACAAATCATAAACAGCTGAATAATAAAAATCATTTTATTTTATTTTAATGCTTTGGAAGATTTTCCTGTTTCTTACCATAGAAAATGTATCTAAATGTAAAACGCAAAAATGTAAGAAATGTAGTTAAACCAGTGAACCAGAATTACAGTAGAGAAAAAATGTAAGTGAAGGAGGGGAAAATACTTTTTACAACCTAAGAATTCACACAGCATTTTATGGTGTCGAACAAGGAAATACCATAAAAAAGGAAAAGCAACCCTTTACACAGTCAACTGCCGCAATTAAAAAAAAATTAAAATCATACTTTTATTATTAAAACAAAGTTTTGGGTGTATGTGTCAAAAGATTGACTTGTGGAAATACACACCCATTTTCCATCCACTAATATTTGGATAATTAGTACCAGGTTTTGACTGTCACTTCTAATAGGCCACATTACATTCAAACAGCACATTGTTTCCAACAGCCAATTACAACAGCAACCCCACCATCAGTCCAAAAAACTTCCATCTGAAAATTATTTCCATATGCACAAATTATTACTGTATTTCAGTAGTTACTGACGACTCCTGAATATACTGCACATATGTCCAAAGTTGACATGATTTTCGTGATCTATGTCCAAGTGTCGGTCATGTTTTTTTTTATATATATTGCAAAATTGTTACAATGATGGGTCTGGAGAGTTGCTTCTTAGTCGTCATTTTTTAAATATCGTACCTGGTAATGAGTTACACTTTTTGTTCTGTAACATGAAAGGTGTGTGTGCATTCTATTTTTGACTTTGTGATTTTTTTTTTGTTTAAATTTTCCCATTGCCAGGGACAGGTCTAAGTAGCAAAAGACCGTTAAATGACTGAAACAAGTGAATTGATGAAAAAGAATGTGGAAAGTGTGTACATCAAACCCCAAGTGGGTGCAGGTGTAAAACAAAAGTAGTAGCATGAATTTCTTATAAATATAATGTTCTACACAGTAGCCAATTAAAAAAGTCCTCATCTGAGGACCAGAAATGTTGATGATAGCACTTATATAGTCTGACAGCATCTGTAAATCTAATTAATTAATCAATCCAAAAACCTGAGCCTAAAAACAATTTGCCATTTTATTGGGATTAATGTGTTGTTGGGAAGTATTAGTGAAGTTTAAGCCCCACCACTAGCCCAAAATAGCTGTCTTCTCGTTGTCAGTCTTTGTGCTAAGCTAACAGGCAACCAGCCTCCATATTCACCATGCATCTCTCTGGAAATATCATCAGACAAACATCTGCTGAATTTGGTGCCCTGAGCTGTTGTGTTGTGGCTCTATAAAATATTACTTTTTCAACATAGAGCTGATAAGATTGCCTCCAATATCGCAAATTCCAGAAAGTAACCATCATAACGTTCATTTTCTAGGGTATAACAAAACAAATTGGACGAAAATCGGTTAATCACTGAGCGAGTTGCTGTCGATTTTAGTGGTGTAGTGGACTTCTCTCAATACGCATACATTGGTTTACTAGCGGAACTTGACCTCCCCAATATGGCGCCCACGCAGACGCACCACTGCGCAGCGAGCATAGAGCAGCGGCCAAAGAGGTCCAGTATTTTGAGCAATGCATTGTGGGATTTCAAAATGGAGTCCTTGTTGCGAGAGTCAACAGCAATGTTTGGTGTTATGTAGTCGACCACTATCGTTAATAGGGGGAGTGACCATTTAATTTTCACACAATATACGCTCCTTTGACAATAATCAACATGGGGGTTATGTGTTTTGCCAGAGGAGCGCTTACGAGCGCTGGCTGTCTCGGTGTTTACACCAGAAAATACACCGGACGCTTTTTATGCGTAACGTTCTCTACCGGTGTGTCAACCCCAACCGGGATCCGTGTCAGGAGGTACAGCCAGGAGACGGGAAGCGGGCAAAATGTCCCCGGACAGTTTGTGTGCTGTCACCTTCCTCACAGGACCTTACTCAAGATCCAGGGACAAGACACAAGTCCGTTTCTTCAGGGGATCATAACCAATGACATGGGGCTGCTGGAGGAGCCTGCAAACACAGCCATGTACTCACATATGCTAAATGTACAAGGAAGAACACTATATGACATCATGCTATACAGGTACAGGACACCTTTATTTGACCGTTCAGACGCTGAATATGTTCAGTAAACACATTAGAGTCCAGGGCGTGGCTTCTTATCTCGTTATGCAGTTGCAGGCGGTACTATCTGACTCAAACAGTTAGTACAAACTTAACCTAAAAGTCAAAGCTCTTTCGTCCAAATCACTTTTAACTGAACTAAATCAAAGGACAATCCACTTCTGAGATCAGTGAAAGAGAAAAACGGTTTCTACTCTCCTAGCTAAATTTTTGTCTAGTCACAAATATGGATCTGTTTTACATTAGATACTGTGTAAACTTTTGAATTAAATTTAGGATTTTATGATTTTGTATCCGTTCTTCATAATCTCACCAAGAAGTGTGTCCTCTGTTTTGACTCTATATTGCAAAGCTACATTAAAGTCCCCCAATCACTACAGTTTATTAAGAATGATAGCTCTGAACTCAAAAGCTACGTGTCCTTAACTGATCCTTAAAACAACTTTATGTCTTATGTCTCAACTCGACATACTTTGAGCAGGAAACAGCCTTCTCCAAAATAAGGAAATGCAATTTTGTGCCAAATGCTATTCCAGCAAGACTTTAGGACAATCTTTTTATTTTTAATTTTTTTTTTAACATTACAAAAACAACTATTTCTTATTGAATCTAC
This sequence comes from Acanthurus leucopareius, assembly GCA_029814765.1. NCBI lineage: Eukaryota > Metazoa > Chordata > Actinopteri > Acanthuriformes > Acanthuridae > Acanthurus > Acanthurus leucopareius. Next base: position 4,987,668 of record JAQMCX010000009.1, on the reverse strand, counting down.
AAAGCTAGATGGGTTGTGTAGTTTTTGGGGGTTTTTTGGTGTGAAAATTGCCCAAAATTTGAAGACAGGTTATTAGTAAAATTTTCAGTAAAATAAACAGTCGTTTGAGTGAAAATTTATGATATCACAAAAAAGAGACAATGTGCTTTTGAGCTAAGTGAAACCCCTTTTTGAATGGTAGGAGGGTAATACACTATATGAAATAATGTAAGATCAACGTTTATTTGTTTGCACAAGTTTTATTTGCCATTGAAGTTAGATTAGATAAGCTATCCCACTCAGCAGATACTTTTTATAGTAGTTAAGCAATAGAAATAAGTGTGGAACTGATGCCAAATGCTTAGTGTGAAGTTAGATCTCTAAACCAGCTACTAAAGCTATTGAACATTTTGTAAAACCCTTGAGAAAAGCAACATGAAGATGGCAATAATCTCCTTCACATCTCATGTTTGTCAGAAATGTACTCACAAACTGTTTTTGACTTGCATTTCCTCGCTCTCCTGTTGGTTTGTCACACCTGCTAAGAAAAGACAGAAAAGTGTTTCAGATTTGACATTAGTAAGAAAATAGGCTACAGAGCTGGGTGTGAATATCCATGTCTTTTAGTGTATAATTAAAATGTTAATCCTAATATGAGGCAGATTGAGGAAGCAAAACCGTGGTGTCACATCATCGAAAGCTTTCTCTTAGAATGAACTGATTGTTAAACTTGCTGTATTCTGTTTTAGACTAAAAGAAGCTGAAGCAGGACACTGTGTTTTCCTGGAGTGTGACAGTTCTATTAAGGATTCGATCTTAAAACATTTAAAGGTGTACAAGATTCGCAGAAAGGTCAACATAAACCCCTGTCCAGATCTCTCTGTGTGGGCGGTACTTCCCAAACAGAATAACTCAGGTCAAAAGGCCAGTAACCCGGAGCTGTCCTCTCCAGACAAAACTCATGTATGGGAGTCTGATCCTCGAACTCAGGAAATGGGCTGGAGATTGGTGTTGGATAATCAAGTGGACCCTTTGGATATTATCGCATCATGCCAAAGAGGTGACACAGAAGAGTATCATAGGCATCGTTATGCAATAGGTAAGACCCTGTGTGTGTGCGTGTTATAAGAGAAAGAGGACAAGTAAAAGATTTTCTTTGCACATCAGCTCTTGACACTGATAAGTTTTGTTTATTTCCTGTCATTGTGTCATTGCTGTCTAGGACTTCCTGAGGGAGTGAAGGACCTCCCTCCTGGAGTGGCGCTACCACTAGAGTCAAATCTTGTATATATGCAGGGTATCAGCTTCAGTAAGGGCTGCTACATTGGCCAGGAGCTCACAGCCAGGACTCATCACACCGGGGTGGTTCGGAAACGCCTCATGCCAGTACACTTGTCAGCTGTAGTCCATGACCTAGAGGAGGGAGCTGCGCTTCAAACACAGTCAGGCAAGCCAGCTGGGAAGCACCGAGCTGGGCTTGGAGAGCTGGGTCTGAGCCTAATCCGCCTGGCTCATGCCAAAGAGGTGTTGACAATCAAAACTTCTGACAACACCACAGTGACACTTGAGGCCTCTGTGCCAGACTGGTGGCCCAAAGATGTGAAAATCAGCTGAGGAGGAGGATTTTTTATAGTTCCCTCAACTGTGACTTACACCACATATGACAGTTTTCTCACTGACACAACCCTGAAGTACAGTATGTTGCACTGTCATTGCTTAGCAGCTGTGTGGCATTAATCCATAACTGTGAATATTTTTGTCTTGTTTGCAGTAAGACCTACTTTTAGAGTGATTTTCCCTAAATTATGCAGTATTATGTACCACGGTATTGTGCTACTTAACAGATATATTGTAGAACAATATAACGTGATATATGGCATTGGTGGTCTTTAAATTAAAAGTAATGCAAAAACTCATACAACTTGCGTATTTTTTTATTAATCCAATTAATCTTTCAGTGCAAAAACAAATTCCAGGCATAGCAATACCTGCACCATGATCCTTTTTTGCACTTGACAAAGTGGCACTTTGCATTCAAGCTATAACCAGATGACTACTACATTGTTGGAACGCCGCTGAACATCTCATTCCTGATAAAGGAGATGCTGCCCCCTTGTGGACTGTATGGTGTCCCGAATTTGCTGTAACATGGTTTCTGGCTGCAAAGTCAAAGTTGAATGATCAAGCCGCTTAAAGTCCTCATTGCAGAGTAGGCATTCGATTATGTGAGCCACTCTTTGTAGGTCATAGGCAGCATGGTAAGGTCCAAGTGTGGTCAGAGTCTCTGAGAGATGCCGTGGGTAATCAGAGGAATCCCCAGAGGAACAAGCATTCAGGAAAGCCATTCGATTGCCGGCAATTATTTTCAGGAATGAGGCAAATTCCCCATAGTCGATACCAGAGCAGGCCTTCATTATAACCTGCAGAGTAACAAACAATGACTTTAAGTATAAATTTGTAAACATCCATGGTGGCAGTGTGTTTTGAAAGCATGCAGACTGAAGGTCTTATCCTTGATTACCTGGCAGTGTTGATGCCACGAGTCCATTGTGTTTCTCCACTCATTTATCTCTTTCTGAACAGAAGATAGCTCATTCTGAAGGAACTGCCACATGATGTCTATATTACAGCCGTTTAACCAGTTATGATTAATAGAGATGGTGTCCTCCTGTAAGACAAACATTAGAGAAGATTGTAATGCTATATCTGAACAGGATGTATTATATGTCATTTGGTAGGTTAGGGTTAGGCTTCATTCTAACCAACAAAGTTCTTACCAGATTGTAAACTTGATGGTGCCAGCCACTGGGCACAAAAATGATTTCACCTGCCTCCTGAATAATTTCAAGAGGCTGACAGGCTTCTTCGGAGTGTGGAAAAAGGCCTCTGTCCTGAAGTTCAGCTGACGTCACATCGTAAGGGAGGTTGCCATGAGTGTCTCGTAAAAACTCCTCTTGACCTGGAGGGTACAGGAGCCATTTCTTCCTGCCGCAGATGTTTGCAGACCAACTGTAGGAACGGAACACATCTGCATGGAACGGTGTCCTGGTGAGAACAAAGTGCATCAGATTTGTATGAAAAATCAAACAAAAAATGATAATAAAATGCTGAAACAACTTTGTTTGACAGGAACAAACAAAATCACACAGAAAAAATAATTCTAATCTTTTTTTTGCAAAATTGTGTTAACTTTTTCACACCATGAGCCTTTGGGTCCCATGTAGACAAACCGGTAGTCATCCACTTCAAGCGTATCCCAGTATTCATTGAGCCAGTCAGAAGAAAAGAAGACTGGTGTGGTGTAAACATTGTGTTCAGGGAAGTCCCTGTAAAATATGAAATTCATCATGGGTTGTTATGTCTGTGGAGATTCTCATTCATCCAAGTCATGATTATCTTGAAAAGTCATTAAGGCAAGGCAACTGGACTCTGTTGAAATTTTTAGAAAAAAAAAAAAATTCAACAGAGTCCAGTTGCCTTGCCTTAATGACTTTTCAAGATAATCATGGGTTGTTACTTATTTTGCACATTTGATCAGAATGAAAAGGTGTAGTTCAATTGCATGTCAATACCTTGACATGTGCCAGTCTTTAAGATAGAGACATCCTTTCGGCGATGAGTGGCCATTCTGGATGTATTCCTTCCAGTAGTGAATGAATTCTTTGAAAGGCATAACTTGTTTAGGGTTTGCATTGTACTCCTTTGCATTGCAGTTTGCGACAGGAACAGGAGTCTCATCTGTGATAAAGGAAAAATAAATTACAGTACATGTCACTGGTCATTGTAGGAACTGCAATATGATGTATGAAAGTCACCATCGCATTTGTGATAAGCTTATTTACCAAACTCTTGTAGTAATTTCTGGAAATTAGGCTTCCCCTCCTCAGAGACCCACTGTTTTCTACACTTCCAGTCCTCTGTAAACCTTTTTGAAAACATACATGGGTGGTTGGGAAGCAAATATTTCTTGAAAAATTTAGAATAGCTCAGTTCCTTGTCGATGTAATCGACAAAATGCGAGGACCAAAACTGTTCATACGACTGTCTTGGTATTTTGACCAGACTGCAGCAGTTACGGTACGCCTCCCTGTCCATGATGGTAAACAAGACATCGACTAGCCAGTTAGCGAGGTTAGCTGTCACCTTTTGGAACCCAAGAAACGGTAAGGAAAAGCTAGCGGCTCGTTTGGTTTGACATAATGCAGCACACACCCTTTCACTTTTGCTGTCAAACTAAAGATAGACTAAGCTATAAATAGCATTATGCTAAAACGTAACGCTGTTTTCTTATTTTGACAACAGCTTGGTTGATTCCATCCCGATGATTGCCGGGTTACGGTTCTTGACCAACGCAAATAATACTGTCAATTTTGAACAGTCACCACCACTGCCTACATTATCGTTTCAATTTATTTAAAGCGAACATTGCTCGCTATGTTGGATGACTTATAAACCGCCGTCCCTATGAACAATAATTCTGTTTTTCCAAAACCTTGTCGTGATAGCCTCCTGTCATGGCAGTGTTTTCAAGTCGGACAGTAAATACAGTCGTGCTTGTTCGTGACGTCACTTCCGTAATAAACATCAACGATCCTGAGAACAGTATGGGGTAACGTAATGCTTAGCCTAACAAGATAGTATTGTCATTTAATGTGGCTTGAGACGAATATTAGTTCGTAACGTGGAAGTGACACACACTAAGAAGGTTTTTAACGTTGTTATGCGCTATAACATATTCGTAATGCGGTCATTTGGATAACAAAGTGGCTCCTCCGCAGCTGAAGCTGCATCCGTGAACGCCTCAGCGGAGCTTATATGCTGCCTGGATCTCTTACTACACTGTGGAAAAAGTGTGTTTAGATCACTCATTATATTGTTATTATGATGTAACCACACATGAATAGAGCAGCAGTGTGTACATGATGTGTTTTGATCTGGAGTAACATTGTAAATAATTTGTCCTTCCAGGTGAATCAGTCTGTGTCCTTACAAAATGAGCCGGGACGTCCCTATCCATAGCTGGCCTGGTTCTTATTACATCAACAGTGAGAAGCGGTGGGAAAATGGCACCCTGTCCCTCACCAGGACCATGGTGCACTTTGTCTCTAACCAGAGTAAGGAGAGTCTTGCCAGCTTCCGCCTCTCCAGGATCATGGAGATCAAAATGGAGTCATCCAGTTTCATCTTCAGCACTCTCACAGTGCTTGAAGAAGGCAACGTGAAACACTGGTTTGGCTCTCTTAAGCCCAACAGAGTGGTAGTTTATAATGTGTTGGAGCATTTTTGGAGAGAACGCCTCCTGTCCCCCGGCTCAGAGGCCCGGGGTGCCGAAAGTCAACCATCTAAAGGCAGAGAACTGATCAACCTGGTGGCAGGGGCCCAAAGAAGGCTGGAGGACACTGGCAGAGTCCTCAGCCACCAAGGAGAACAGTTTGACGATATGATGCAGGGACTAGAGAAGATTGACTCCGATCTGGGCGTGGCCGATAAGTAACTATCTAAGTCTTTCCTGGCTCAATAATATTACGCACTATTTTCATTTTGAAGTCTTTTTTTTTCATGATTTATCTCTATGCTGTTGAATGGAATGACTATTAGGCTGCAATACAAAACCAGGCCTAACATAATAGTAAAAAAAAAAGTCAGACGCTCTCATGAAATCTTCCCTTTGTACTCTTTTGCAGACTTTTGTCAGAGCTGGAGTCTCCTTCCTGGTGGCCTTTTGGTAAGCTCCCCTGGAAAACTCAGCAGGAAGCCAAGGCTGAGGATGCCGCTCGGGCTGCAGCTGCGGCTGCTGCTGCAGCTAGCAAAGGGTCCAGTAGAAGTAAGGTGATCGCGAGCATCCCAGCCGTAGTGACCAAAGGCGGGGACTCAGACTTAAAACCTGGATGTGTTTTGGTGCTTGTGTCCTCACTGGAGGTGCGAGACACAAACTGTCAACTCCTTCACCGTTTTGAACGAAATGAAGTCGACGAAATCAGGGTGCACAGTCCTTACGAGATCACTGTTAGACAACGGTTTATCGGGAAGCCAGATATATGCTACAGGTTCCTGTCTGCCAAGATGCCAGAAGCAATGTCAGTGTTGGAGATGCAGTACAAAAAGAAGGTGGAGTACACTAGTGAGTACACTGCTTTCAGGGTGACTCCAGCCTCATCTCCGTGTGACACAGAGGGGCCAAACTGGTATGAAGGTAAGGCATGAATAATAAAAATATGAAGGTTTCCTAATTTCAGTGTATCCATGTAGAGTGTAAAATTCACCACTAAGTGGCAGTAAAGGTCTGTGTTTCCACCTCTGTATATTTAAAGGTTTGTAGCCACATGTAAAAACATTTAATCCACATGACTGTTGGAAACGGTTATTGGTGTCTCTCTTTGACAGAATTGTGTTTTGATGAGTCACTTCATCCTGATTGCCTCAGTTACAGTTCTTTGAGTTTACCGTCTGGTTTCCTCATAAACAACATGTGCACTCTGCACTTTTTCACCATCTCCACCCATGGAGTCAGGTTCGCAGCAGAGGTGCCAAGAGACTGAGCTGCCACTAGAGGTCCCAGCAGGAGACCTGTCCCAGTTGCAGGTGCATGTCCTCCAGCCATCCGTCAGTCAGGCTGAGGCCCAGGAACTCAAACAGGTGAGAAAAGTCTGGATATATGACTTGCACTATTGTGGCATTTTGACTTTTTCACATTTGTTTTGTCTTTGTAAGTGTGATAGTAAATAACCCTTTGGTTTTAGTAACATGTATTTTGATAGTTCCATTCCAAACCACAATTCACCATAATGATTTTTATTTTTTATCCTGTGTGTTTAAAATGTTATTCAGTTAGACCACAAACCAGAATCCATCCTGGTTTTAAGAGAGACCTGTTCAGTCATTTGGGCAGACGTCTTTCCATACAGAACCTCGCAGTACTGAGAAATGTTACAGACATGGTCTGTGGTGGCAAGACCTACACAGTGACGCAAATCCAAACCTATGATTCAGACATTTTTTATGACTATGTGACAGCTGTTCAAGGTAGCTTAGAGGAAGATATTTTATGTAAGATCTTCTCAGGAAGTTGCTTGTTTTTTTTAAACATCACTTTAGTTCTTGAGAAGTCCAAAAATCTCGACCATCTGTAAGCAAAATAATACCAATGAAGTCTTTATGTGGGGGCACACAAAATAATGTAAACAATTTGAACATAAAAGTAACAAAACTATCATTTTAATTACTGCTGTAAAAGTGGGATGTATCATTGTGAGTTATCACTTTGACTTGATTGACAGTGGGTTTTTAAAGGGGATATAGAACATTTTTTTATGTTTAAAAAGTTTGCTTGGATATAAGGTATAAAGATGCTTCAGTTTTTTTAAGTGCTGTTACCAAAATTCCAAGTTCTCTACTAAGATCTCTCAGTTTGACAAGATATTCAAGTGTTCTCAGCAACTTCAAAATTATCTATGATCTATAGCATTTCATTGGTGCCATTTCTTGTTTCTTATCAGCTGAAACATATGCAGACATCATATATCAACGATTAGCAGACTGAAATATCAGCCTGACTAATTCATCTTTCAGGCTCTAATTAGACAACTTTATCAGCTGTAAAACACGTGTCACAGTCAACACTTAAGAAAGCAACATGAGAAATTTGTTTCCACAGTAAAGGTGCTGTATAAAATTTAGAAGATGTAGACGATTTTAGCCAATAGACAAATTATAAACTCCTTGACAAAGATGAATAGCAGTCACATGTTGAAACCAGTAACTCAGAATATGATTGACATATTGAGTAAATTGGGGCTGACAAACACTTGCTTGCAGCCTCATATGACCCACTTTGTGTCAGTATTTCTATTACGGTTTAGTTATTGAAAAGCCTACTTTATTATACGTTGCTTTGTCTAACCCACCGCTTAAATCATATCTCGAACAAACTTTATAACTAATATTTAGTTAATCACTGTACACAATAACAATGTGCAGGGTTTCACTGGTGTTTTTGTCTGTATGATCATTTTTCAAACAAATTTATCATAGCAGTAGCAACACTGGGCCAGTCATACAGGTCGGCTCGTCTATTGTGTTTATAAATGGTGCATTGTGTATAACTGATAATAGTTGGAACTTCAAAGACTGCCAATTTAGACTTAATGCTACGCTTCTGTACACACCCTACTCTTAATGTAATTCATGGCCAGATTAGGATCTACAGTGGGGAAATTTGCAGAGAGAGTTACGCACTTTCATGTTGAGCTGTAAGTGCTTTTGCAAATATTCCCTTTTGTCTGAGAATTTTTATATAAGTATTATTGCTTAAGGTTGGAAATTCCTACTTGTTAGCTATACAAACTCTTAAGAATGATAAAAGCATTTTTTCCAGATTTCATTCACTATGTTTCTTTATTAATTCACAGTTCTCAAATTTCCCCACTCACACACAAAACTTGAGGTATTCTGGCTAATGTATTTTTTTTATTATTAGTTCTAGCCTAAATGTTTAATTTTAGGGGGTTTCTACATGACTTAAGTCCTCTAACCATTGCATAAGCAGCAGCTAAAAATATTCATTTTCTGTGTTTTTCTATGACACACCAAAACTCTTGTGAATGTTAACTGCGAGGTGTGATTCAGTCACGTACTCCAAGATGAAATTGTAAAGTTACAGACCCAAGTGAGTGAATACAGTTGTTCCACGGTGTGTATTGACATACTATCTGTTTTTCAAACTGCCGTCTGGAACTGTTTCTGTGCTCAGTTGCAATGTCCGTGCTGCACCGGCCAGTGAAAACTGACATAATGTCCGTGGGTTTGTGTGTGTAAGAGAAAGCATGTGTAGCATAACATAATATTAGTTTAAAAACCATGGTGGTGGGGTTTGGAGGAGTGTTTATTAGGTTTTCCTTGGCACATCATCATATATTTAAGTTGTTCCATCAACCATAACATACACAGTTGTTGGACTACGGAGATGTAGTCACAGTATTCCTTAAACCCGCTGAGAGCTGAAAACAGTATTGTATGATATCAGTGATCCCTGGAGATAAGCCAAGACTTCATATACTGCATAATATGAACTACTATCATATCTGCCATGTGAGTAGCTGTTATTGAATCGCGGTTGGTGTTGAATTGTAGAGTTTCCCTCTCATCTGCAGACATTAAGCAGCAGGCGATTGTCTTTGTAGCCAAAGGGAGAAGGGAAAAAAGAAACTGTGAATTAAATGAAAATTTCGCTCTCATCTACTCCTCTTTCTCTGTTTTACTAATGCACTCGCTCTCTAACTCCTTGACCCCGTCTTTACACCTCCCCACATATGGTCCACATGTTCCACCCTGCAACTGCTCTGTAGGTTGGAGGATTTAATCTTTTATTTGTGTCTTGCTCCTCAGTTGTCGGTGTTCACTAGGCGCTGGTGTGTTATTACTTAAACAAATGAGTTTGTGTAAGTATGAGATCTTGTGTGTGCACGCGTGTATGTGTGTGTGTGCTGTGGTTTTAGCTTCTTTCGGGGACACATTTCAGACTCAAGACAAGTTAATTAGGGACGGCTGGTCTAATTTAGGAAAAAAGCGCAGTCTCCGATCGTAAAACAGCTGATTTTTGGGTCAGCTGTTAAATTTAGGGTTAGGGTAGGGTCACTGTTAGGCAGGTTGTGGTTAGGATTACGATAAGCCTCCAGAAAATGCATGTTAAGTCTATGTTATTTTCCCCAAAAGTGAAGTAAGTTTGTGTGTGTGTTTCCAGATGCTGATGCAGCTGAAGAACCTCGCCCTGGAGGCAGAGACAGAGCTGGAACGACAGGACGAGGTTCTGGACGTCCTGACCAGCTCCACTGACCGAGCCACCATGCATATAGAGAAGCACACCTGCCGCATGAAGAGACTGCTGTAGCTCAGACAGTCCAGAAGACACAGTGTGGTCTCAGTGTCCCTTCCAGAAAAAATGCACTGTAAGCTTCCTCATTGTCCTCTCGGGATTGGTACAGTGCGCGAACATTGGAATACAGCATTAGGGACTTGCACACACTCTTAATGGTTCATAGGATTCCTGATGCATTTGTTGAAATAACGAAAAAAACACATGGGTGAGTTATTTCTGGAAAGTACATTTGCAAAGGAGTTTACAATATGCTGTAAACAATGGATGTTTCTCAGAGAGATATTATGTTTCATGTGAGCCATACATTTATGCACCTTTTTTTTTTTTTAGACAAGTTATTTTAATTGTGCAGGATAAATTAGTGTTTTTTATTTTAAGCAATTTAGACACTTGTGACTGAGATGAATGTGAGTCCTGCAGCACTTTGCAGCTGTGGCTAGCATTGTTAGCATTACATTTGGCTTGGATGCTATCAGCTGCACAACTGACATTTTGAAAACACTTTTTTTTTTTTAAAGTTCTGCCTTCTTGGAGCTGCCATTAGGAAACAGCATATATGATCTCGAAAGACAAACTGACCATTGGTTGTTCATTTATCACCAAAATGGGCACCTGATTTCCACAAAGGGAAAAACAACTCACCCTGCATTAAGTTCAGTGTCTGCTGGTGACAGATCAGTTTTAGCTCATGAGTAGATCCCATAGATGTTTATGGGAAGAAGCCAGAGAGGGATCACATCCTTGCTTGTGCACTGGTTACCCCTACTAATTAATAGTGACACCTGCCTCAGATTTGGGATAAAAGGATTAATCCTTATTGCATGCCCTCCCATTGAAGTGGGCAGGTGAAAAAATAAGTGATGACACTTGAAGTATCAGAGGAGAAGCATAGCAGTGAACGGGGGGGGGGGGGGGGGGGGGGGGGGGGGGGGGGGGGGGGGGGGGGGGGGG
>JAQMCX010000009.1:4897938-4976854 GCA_029814765.1 Acanthurus leucopareius | reverse complement strand
AAACCTTATTCCATGCCCCCCCATTTACTTGGGCTTGTTAAAAAATAATTGATTTAACTTTTTCTAAAATTGTTTTACCATCTCTTTTAACACCCCCCCCCCCCCCCCCCCCCCCACATGCCCACATGCAGGCGGAGACAGCATTGGTAGCAAAGCCGACAGAGGAGAGCAAAATGGACATTAAAAAATAAAAATGGAAAATAACAAACTAGCCTCTTCGTTCCTTAAGATAAGATTCTTAGGTGTAATTTGTAAGATTAATGCTTTGAAACAACAGAGTTTTTAAGGTTGAAGGAAAACCCTTTCATCTTGTTCTTGTGGTTGGGTGAACAGGTTTTTCCTCTAAAACTATTTGCAAGTAATAGACTAAAAGATGAAGTTTTCCAGTGTCACCACAGCATTATCTGTGTTTCTGATGATGTGCTGCCGTTCTTCCTTTTTTTCTTTCAACCTTTGTCTCTCTCAGGTCTTAGGTGTCACTTATCCTCTTTGGACACAGTGTCCCTGTGGCTTAATGTTGCATGTCTCAATATTAATGCTTTGTCTTGCATCAAGTGAAACTGTCTCATCAATACGTGTAGTATGTAACAGAAAACTGCTAATGTGCTAAGTTCAAATGCTCTTAAAACAGAACATAAAACACTCCCTCTTCATGTTTTAAATATACATTAAGAACTCTGTCCACATCTGCTGTAAATGTCTCACTAAAGATTGATGCTATTCTAAACAGTATTATCTGTAAATAACAGACACATGTACTGTAATTCTGTGGTTATATTGTGGTCTATTTTCACAGTGAACCTGAAATTAGTTGTTGATTTGAATGAAATGTCTATCATGTTATATCATGTTATGAGAATAAGAATTTCAGTGCTGTGTAAAACTCTTTTTTTCTTTTGCCAATGATACCTTCTTTATCTCAAATCTGTGTACAACTACGCACATAGCTCAAAAAATAACAGGGAAAAAGCACACCTGCACCTTCTTATAGCAAACAGAATTAATAAATGAAGAAACACAAGTTGCATTGTAAGCACTGGAATGAATAGCTTTTCATCAACTTGGAAATCATCACCACTGAAAATCTGTAATGGAATATCATATGCATTGTAATTAAATAAATATCTTACTATAACGACTCAGTTGTTTGTTTACTTTAAGACACTTGTTACTTTAAAACTACTGTAGTTCTTCCTTTTTTGATTTAAAAATTATAAAGGCATATAGTAGTTAGGAACCCACAGTTTTTTTTCCCAGCCCTTCAGTTCCCTGTGGGTCTGCAGAACATTTGAACATCTTTAAGGTGATTTGTTTTGCTCAAGGCAGCACTTTCATCAGCATTAGGCAGCAAACGCTTTTTAGCAAATAAACTAAATGATAGTATTTCTCAAGTGCAACCCTCTCTGTTGTAAAATAGCCATACAAGTCTAGAATAGTCAGAGTGAAGTGGCATTCCTGCAAACAGGACTAGCATTATGTTTAAGTCTTTTTTTTAACCAGAAGTGACCATATTTGGGAGAGAGGGTGGAGCCGCCATGGATATGCATTGCTATGCCTCTATCCTGATTAAGGTCACTGCCTAACAACTTAATAATTACATAGCAGCCATGCCTTAAGGCCATCAGTGTGTTGTCTAATTAAATGATTTCCAATGTGAGGTCCAGGGACCCCTGAGTGTTCTTGAGAGGGGAAATCAGAGGGTCCCTCACAAAAAGGGGAGTAATCAGTTTTTTTTACTATAATTCCACCCACAAGTAAAAAATGATAGAAAGTATGACTGTTTTGGTCATTGGTTTCATACAACTTCTACAAAAAAAGCGTCTAGAGGCAAAAAACTAGGAAATTGGGGTCAGTGGTCATATTTTTGTCAGTTTAGGGGGCCTTCACGGAAGAAGGTTTGAAAACCACTGGTCTATTTTACTCTTAATGGGACCATAATTCACAAAATGAACATCAAGCTGTATTTAGAGAAGACTTGAAACTAGCAACTGAGACCATAAACTCATTTGGAAACTATTTGCTGAGGTAATAAATCAAGTGAGAAGAGGGGTCATTTTCTAATAAGCTTGCATACACTCTCACTTATACCTGCAATTGCCTGATGTGAGTGCTGCACATGCTGTATATGTTTTAGCATATGCAGTTTAATCTGTTCAAATGTAAACACTGAACACATACTCTGCCATTGTCAGTGTATCTCTATGCATGTGTACACTATCCTGTACCTGCTCGCTCTGCTCTTTGTGCTTGTGGTTAGACATTAAGCTTCATAACCTATTCTCAGTGCTTGTGCTCTTTTCGGTAGAAAGGTAATTAAAATGAAATGTAATCCAGTGTAACTTGTTACACTGCTTTTGATTAAGTAATTAAAGTAATTATATTATGTATTAGCCTACATTTTTTACAGGGTATTTATTGGTTGAAACATTTCCAACACTATCAATCATACACAGATAATCCTTAACTATAAAGACAGGAAGTTGATAACTTTTAGCTTTTGCAAACATTGTAATAAGACTTTTATCACCTCTTAACACCAGTGCAGATATGAGTGGCAGTGATTTTAAAGTCAAGCTGGAGGTTTTAAACTACAAAAGGTTTTGAATGACTTAAATCAGCAGGACACTTGTCAATAGTATCCTGCCATAAAATTACTACAAAAACCAAACGAACATCATTTACTGACTGGAAAGCAAACTAGCTTTTGTTAGTTTGTAAGAAGTCGGAGGCAGTGGAATTACTCTCCTAAACTGTAATCAGCCTGAACCTCTTAACAAAAAGTCAAAAGGCAACGCCCCTTATGGTTGGCTCCCATGTGACAACATGCAACAGAGAATGCCAAAACACGTGCAAACTAGAAAGGGATGGTAATTACTGTTTCAGCCCCTGTGCATGCTGTCAAGTGGAAGCAGATCATTTTATATGCTCTACTATTATAACATCCTGCTGGCACTGAGACTGTTGGCATCAGCCGAACACCCCTGTTGGGCTGCTTTCACCTAAAGGGAAGACTACTTCATGTCAGCAGTGGGCCAGATTTGATTTGGCAAGTGGTTGAGCACTCAATTATGAATCAGGAAGACGCTTTACACAAAAAGAGTTTGAAAGGAGCCCGACAGCCTCACTCAACAGTCTGCTTCCAGTTAGCATGAACTCATCATTTCTATTAAACAAAACCCACCAAGAAAGATATGAGATGGAAAACACAAGCACATGAGAAGACTACTAGGGATGCCCAGTTATGACATTGTGAAAAGTTCCTCCTGCGCGGGTGAAACTGTTTTCACCGTGGACTGTTTATTTTTGTTGATTCGAGTGATAAACAGTGAGATTTTGGAAGTCTCACACTCCAGAAGCACACCACATGGTTATGTGAATTCCAACCCTTAAAAAAGGGTTAGGGAAATAGAGCACACACTGGCGTGGTTTTGAAGCAGCCTTGCAATACGAGGAAGTGGTGGCGGTCTTGTCTGACCACAGATACATGAGATCCGGCTTTGCCTTCCTAACGGATGGTATGGAGACACAAGGGATTTTGCTGGCCTTGACTTCCAAGTCTGTTTACTCGATAGTTCTGCGGCGAGAGCTCTCATTCGAGGAGCGTGTCTCCATTGATGGCCAATCAATCAACTCCTGCTGGGAAAAAGCAGCACCAAGTTTGTGGGCTGTGAGGGCACATGTGGGTTGCACTGCGCTCCAAAATATAGAGCTGTGTGACTGTAATACAAATAGACTGGAGTCATATTTTTCAGTGTCTATTTGTAAGATATTTGTAAAATGAAATCACTTTCGCTCCTTTTCCTTGTTTAATGCAGAAATCCTCTTTTTTTTTCCAGTCAGATGCTTTTATTGAGACCATGTATTTTTGCAATGCACAGTATCTGTCATCAATTACACTCATGAGCGATTGTTGATGTTGAGCAGACCTAGAATATATTAGCAAAATATTAAAGAAATTTGACTTCCAGTGCACTATTAGACAATGTCTCAGTCTAATGGCCTGATTTTTGACTGGCGTCCTGGCCGGCTTCATACTAGTGCAGGTGTTGCTGGGTTTCCTTTTGCTGAGGGAGTTTCTGGTTTCAGGAAATCAGGCCTGTTGGTTAATGTTAGAACTGGGAGAAAACGTTCCTGGAAGGAAGGTGCTTGAGTCCAACCAGGGGGTGTATATGTAGTCTACGGCAGAGAGTGATATGACACTCAACATCAACATCATCTTCTTGTCTCTGGCTATCAGCACGATAACATTTTCTCCTTTGTTTTAGATGGACTTTTACTCTACGGGCATAAGTTAACTTGTGGATTTACATTTGATTTTGTTTCCTGTGATTATACATTCTTTGCACATACATTGTTTGGATTCAGATCTCTCTTTGGTTTAGTGAAACCATAAATGTGCTCTGCATGGCTGTTAATATGGTACTTTCCCAGATGCTGAGCTGCATGATGATATCATGTGCTCTTGCACTTATTGTTATGTTTTCCTTGGTCTTTGAGGCGCACTTTGGTTTTCTGGCTTGTATTTCACAAACGTTTCTCATTTCTGTGCGACAGAGTTAACAGCTAGGCAGCCAAAGCAAACACGGCTGTGGTTTTTATACAGTAGTATCAGTCTCAGATCAACTCCAGGTGAAATCCCACATTACAGCCTACCTGAACTCTGCTGAAGCGCTTGTCTTTGTGGCATATAAACACTGTGTCACTCGCTGCTTTGTACAGTATTAATATTTTGATGAATAACAAGTAATTTGATATGTGTAAGATAAAGAAACTGTTTAGCAAAAAAATAAAAAAGATCATCTCAAAATTGAGATGAGATGTTTGTAAAAGATGAGGTCAAGTTTCTTGTCTACGGAAACTCAGAATTAACTTGACTCGACCATCCTGCTAACCAAAGTGTGAAAAAATATTCCACAAAATATTATTTTTGCCAAATTATTATGTGTGATCATTCAGTAGAGGGTAGCAGTTGGTGAAATATGTTTAATTCTTTTCAAAACTTGCTTGCATTATGACCCTTTACACCTCCTGTAAGGACAGTAATGTTGCATTTGCATTGAGTGGTTAAAGTGGAATACTGAACTCTATGGGGTTATGAGGTGCACATGTCATTACTTGTCTCATATTTGGATGAGCTAACATTACAAGCATTTTTTCCAAAAACAAAACAATTCTTAAATCTTCCCTTTCATTGGATTTATTCATTGGTTACATAGTCGATCACAGTAGTTAAAACTAATGACTGCTTAGCATTTTAATCTTTGCTTGTGCAGTAGCACAGTAACAGTAACCAACAACAGACATTTCTTAGCAGGTTTTGTTTATTTTCTTTGGGAGCCCTTTTTTTTTTTAAATGCATCCCACTTGTCTGCATAAGGTGACTAAGAACAAAACATTCCTGAGTTGCACCTTTGGCACACGTGAGGAGTCTTTTTCGTGATGACTGGATTATGTATTCATTAAAACCCCATCCATACCGCTCCGCAAACAGGTTGTCAGGCCCTTCGCCAGCTCACACTGCATCAGTACTTTTACAAGCAGGCCCCCCAGAAACCTCCAGCAAGTCTGTTTTTAGTGGCTCTTACTGCAAATGGAAACACTTAGCTCCCACAATAAATTACCCACCCGACTGATGCCACACTGCAAAGACCCCCAGCTAGTCGCAGACAGACTGTGGATTTATATTTTAACATTAAATCCTCTTGGAATCTGCTGTGTTAGAGTGACTTTGGGTCACATGAGCTAACGAGGACAAGAAAAAAAAAATGAATCACACAAAAAGCTGTTGGACTCTTGCGTGCAGCCTGCAGGGCCGACAGTTTGATTAAAGTCAAGGATGTATCCCCCCCCTCCTCACTTTGTGGGGTTGACACTGGGGTCATTTCAGGATAAAAATAGACTGTCTTGGTTACTTATTTTCCCTGGAAAGTAAATAGCCATTAGTGCAGCAGGCCAGTGATCTCAAGGGCAACCCTGGTGTTCAGTCTAAACTATTGTTTATACTGTGCTGGGATGATTAAAAGAGACAAAGGGGTGGAACAGGCCCTGCTGTTAAATAGAGCATCCCCAACAAAAACAGTAATGATGGTGCTCCTGTGAACGCGGTCCAGTGAGGTCAAGCTCAGACACTGTGAAAACACACTTAAAAGCACTTGACTTAAACTTCTGTATTAAATTTCGAGGTGTGTTTAGGAAGTAAGAACAGTGTCTAGGACCCTCGCTAAGACTGCCTGTGAATAATCCTAATTATCATTCCAGCAAACTAATGTGTTTGACCACCTAGTGATGTAATTGCAGCTGACCAAATAGATTGTTGTTGAAATATTGCCCCGCTGTTATAGCTACGTTGTGACAGGGTTGTGTGTTCACCGAGGGCCTGCGCAACCATAACAAACACAGCTGAATCTGGGGTTTACATTTCAGCAGGATGACGGCGCACGCAGCGTCTGGGTGGAACTTTGGGAAAAGGAGCCCGGGCCTGCAGCCTCATCTGGACCCCTGCCAGCATGGTAAGAACAGCCTCGACAGTGGGACCTGTGAAGTCATTGTCCGGATGAACCGGTTTATGAATGCTTATTAATGAAAGGACAGCACCGGGTTATATCTTTGCATCAACACGAGGCAAAGAGCTTGTTTGACAAAATGAAGCCAGGACATTAAATTGGGCCTGTGATGAGGGTGCGGACCATCAAGTTCAGGTTGGAACTATCGTGACGTGTTCTTTGAAGAACCTCCAAAAGGAAGCCGCCAGTCGAATACCACGGGCTGCGACTCTTTAAGTCAATACGACCACAAACGGAAAGAATAATTGTAACCATCTTTGGCCTGAGAATGGCTTTGATTTGGATATAAAGTGAAACTTCTGAAATGCTCTCAGTCCAGCAATTCTCTGTTTCAGTGCAACCGAAAACAAATGAGCCTCTAAAGTATTTGTCTGTTTTCACTTGAATGTCTGTCGAAAGATTTTGTTTCTTAAATTCTTCCACTTCATCCCAGATTCTGGAGATGAAAAGTTAACAACAAAAGACAAAAAGGAATGTCCGTAAGCTCCGTCTCTGTACTTTCCTCAGTCTCCATGTCGCTTTTCTTTTTTTGTGGGTTTATTTCCATAACTGCATGGAATTCTTGGACAACACCTATTTTGTGGAAACTCCTTCCGCAATCCCGAATGGTTGTCCACGTAACCTCAGGGGAGCAGCCAGCAACTATGTAATTGGAGAAGATTGAGTACACACAGAGAGACCATAGCCTGGTGAGCTATTGAGAAGCTGAAACAAAGATTACCAGATGTTTACCCAGCCCTGCCATATGTGAGGTGGTTTCTGAACTTATGTGCAAAATGTGTGAGTGGCAGACAGAAGGAGTGTGAACCTTTGACCCAGTGTCCATTACAGGTACAGAAAAAAACTGTAATGCCAATTGACCGTGAAGCCAAGGCAAAACAATGACGTGTTACCCTGTTTGGTTTTCCTCTAAAAGGAAATCTAGTGTTCCTCAGGATATCACTCAGGAATCCCCTTTTTTACTGATGGAAACCATGGAGCCGTCAAAACAGAGCTCTGTAATTCCGCTGCCTGGTTTCAATTAAAGCATTGAATATCAAAGACAATCACTCCCATTTTAATGCGCATTCTTTTTGTGTTTCCAGTTTATTTTGATGGAAAATTTGTGGGTGGAGCACTTGCTAATTGGTATGGAAAACTTGCACCTGTGGTAGACCAATGTTTTGAAAGTCAAAAACATTGAATATTTGAGTTGAGTGAGAAGGAGCCCAGCTTTATCCCAAAAACAATTCCAGGCTGGATCTGATGTGAGAGATTGTCTGGAACAATACATTTCATACTGAGGCTGTCAGTTTTTTGAGCTTTGACTTCATGGTACAGCATACTTTTTCATTTGAAGACCATTGAACCAATGACTTACCACGAGAGACTGGCATTGAAAACAAACAGAATGTAACTTTGATGGTCCAAACACGTCAGATATTAATAGAAGTTAAAGATCATATTGGATGAATTGCACTTGTGGAAAAAGTTCATATTAAAACCATGAACTTTGATTAGTCAATCCTGTCAGAACAGAGTTTTAACATACAGTATATTATGTCATTGTTTTTGCAGCATACATCAACTTTTTTTGACATATCCTGTATTATGTCATAGCGTTAATGGAGTGAAGTGCGTGTGACCTGCACTGCTCTACTCACATGCAGCCTATGTCCAACACACCCTTCGCAATAGGACGGCCTATTTTCTGCTGCCTGCTAACAGTCCAGTCATGTTGCTTCAGGACGGCTTTGTGGAGGAAATCCTAATGTCTGCACTAAGGATGCTGTAACTGCCAGCATTTTGGAGATTCTGTTCATTCAAAATTCTTCATCTTAGCCATCAGACCTGTTCAAGCTTGAAGCCGGAGCTTTCTGTCTGCACTGTCACAGCTTTGGATCATGACAATCCTGGCCTGCTCTCTGGTAAAGTGAGGTACTGATTCTCATCATTTAAGCAAAGTAGGTTCAGCCTGTTCAGATGTGCTTATTGAGCTCTTTTCTTAACGTTCGTTGGTTGCCAAGACAGCGTGACAGCCAGTTGTTTTATTGCTCCCCTCTAGGAGGTCTTTTTGTGGCAATATTTTAGTATTTTTTGGCTGCTAATTTTTTGCTATTATGCAAATGCCCTCTCTCACCTGCCACCTGGAAGAAAATTTTATTACTGTCATTCCTGAATCTCTGCCTTGCTGAAGTTTATGGCCGCAGGGAGCGACAAGGTCCAAACCTATGCAGCAAATATCAATTTTATTCACTAAATACGCATTATGATTACTTAATTTAATGTCCCCAAGAATGACCGCACATTAATTTCACTTCTTTTGTTGGCGCTATTTTTCTTTACGCGTACATGTATGTGTGGGGCGGATCTATCAAGACATTCCTTCCATTCTGCAGGGAGAGAGAGGTGGAATCACTGTGTCTATATTTATGACAAAGTGCGTCACTCTCCGCCCTCCTCTCCTCCTCTGTGGTTTCAAGACTAGAGGGAGATCTATAAGTCACCGTTGTGTTCTGTCATTAGTGGTGAGCTTTAATCTCCAAATTAGAGGGGTAAATCATTAAATATTGCTTATGCTTGCAAACGGGGACACATCTGATGAGAGTTTCCCTTTTAATAAAACAGCTGGCTGACATGTAGTTCATGCGTTACAATGGCTGCTAAGTGAATTACAGCCACACCGATATTAACATCTATTATTACAGCGCAATTGTGTCATTGTAAACAACAGTCAGAGAGCAGAGTGCCTTGGATTTATAGCATCATTATCTATTTTAATACCAAAATTTATTTAGTTTGATTGTAAACATCTGTTAAAAGCAACATTATGTAAAAATAGGTATTTGTGCAATTTGCAGCACCAGAATTTGCTTCCCAATTAAAATAATTACGAATCTGAGGTTTCTGTAACAGTATTATCAAGCGTCACATGACTACATGGAAAACTTAGCCGTGTCATGACTAAGTTGTGACTTGAAGCAAAACATACATACTCTGACACTTTTTCGCAATGCGGCAGTCAAAGTTTGCACGTGTTTTGCACACAACTCAGAACAGCAGCATGTCAAGCTAACAAAGCTAACTCTGGAGACAATATGCTGCAAAAATCTGACTCTGACATTCAACAGCTAAAACTCCAAACGTCCAAATGTCCTGACTTGGCCTGTGATTAGAAACAAACCAGTCGACAATTTTGCAAACACGGCCAAACGCTGAGGAAGTGCAATGACACAAAACACACAACATGGGAAGCCAGATAACATTACTTACTAATCAAAAATCAAGAAGACCACCTCGGCTCACCTCAACTCAATTCCTGCCCAACATTACTCTTGTTCTGGCCTCTCACTCTTGCCTTTATGCTTTTCCTCAAATGTCCTCTTCTGTTGCTTCACCTCTGTCATGATGTTCACAGAGGCTGCTAAGTTAGACCTGCTGCCTGCTCAGCTGTCTCTGCTGGTGCCCATTCTCCTCCACTGTGTACAACACTTTTATAATTTGTATGATATTTTTTAAAGTCGAAGGTTGGACGCATTAAATTCTTTGCAAAAATGATTCATATATTTTTCTTTTAGAACACAAGGTTGTATAACAAATAAAGTTTTTTAGTCCTTTTTATGTTATATGGAAACTATTCCAATAGATTACAAAACTGATGAGATAGAGAAAACAAAATTTGTTATGATTTTGTAATATTGTTCATTGAGATATGCTGTATTTAATGCACTGTGCTTTCATTCATCCTTATAAAACGTCAGTGAATGAATGACCACAGTTTTTAGTGGGTCACTAACCTGCTCACACCCATTGTTGTTAAGTTCTTTAACTCAATTTGAAGTCATCTAACATTTCACAGTTTATTAGAGCATTTATTAGTTCAGTGTTCACAGTTTGTTTTCCAGAGAGACATGATGAACCTCCGCAAGAAGTTGAAAAGTAAATTGTTGTGTTTGTTAAATGAAATGCAAAGTTATGAATCAGCTCGGGCCATCGGGCTCCTCGGAGCACACACGTCACTTAATGACGACATGAGAACATCATGCTGAGGTGATACCAAAACCAAACCACCGAATCGCAATAACATCATGTCTCACCAATGAGCGGGCCAACATAAATGTCACTGTTTTGCGTAAGCAGTAAATTGGAGCTGACCATCCTCAAGAAAGAAATGATTTACTCTGTTGTAAACTTGCATGATATCTGAACTGTCTTGGACTGCTTTACGATAATATTTCCCTCATGGCTGTAGACCTCTATTAACCTCCTCGGATGATATGCCCACTGCGCTGCATTATTTACAAAATTTCCAGGTGTCGAATTAAGTTATTTAATCTCTTCATTTTGCAAACTCATATGCCGTGATGTTGTTATGCTTTTTTTATATGTGCACACCTGCTCTTGATACGCTCTCCTCGAGGTCTTTGGGGAGGCAATAACCACCGTCGATAATGTGAATTCATGGGACACATCCTGCATTTTTACGGTCCATTGAAAAGGTACTGAGAACCAGAGAAGCAGTAAATGAGTGTTCAACTATGACACCATGTCTGGTTTTATTATTACCCTCATATGTCAGTTCACACAGTGCTCCTCCATAACAAGTAAGTACTCTGCACACATTGTCTTGCACATCATTTCAAGTAACTGCTATGCATCAGATTAACTCGTTGAATAGTTTTTCTTGCTTGAATCCGAGCCATCTACTCTTCCTTCTCAACGGCCGAGGGGATTCGCTCCGTTCTGTCTCATAAGGAGCAGAGAGGACAGCCCTTCCTCCGTAGAGAGTTAAGGGTGATCGAGTATCTCCTCTCCAGTTCGCCTCCTAAACTGAAGCTGCATCTGCCTAATATTTCTGTACAGTGACCAAGCTGTAATTTAAGACATGCAACTGACTATTGGAGATGATGACCTCTTGTGATTTGGGCTTACGCTGCAGCTTACACAAGGCCGCCACACCAGAGCGAGGGGGGACATGGGTTTTAGAGGCCCACCCGTGAAGAGAACGCAACTATTTCCTCTTCCATAAATCAAAACGGACACGCTCTGTCTGGGGGCATTCAGTAGGAACAGAGCATGTTCATTTTTAAAATGAAAAGAGACTGCAATGAACTCTTTTTATGTGCTGCACTGAATTTTGCCTTGCACATGCACAAGAGAAGATGATAGACCAATATTTCACTAAAAGTTTTAGTGCACCAGTGTTAACAGCAAGGGATTCATCATAACTTGGTTAATAACAGCTAGAAAGTGGAATAAAATAAGGAAAGATTGAATACTAAATTCATCACTTTTTTCACTCCATTAGGTTTAAATAGATAAGTTTTTTTTTAAACCTGCACTAAATGATTTATTTTGAACTCTTGTGGGAAAACTGTAAACACAACAATGACATATTTTTACCTCATGCTGATGTAGCTAACGTATTAGCCAATCATGGCCGATTTAGAGTTAAACAACCAGCAGACAAAGAACAACATAAGCATTTATTTGGACTCATATCTCAGTCCACCTGAAAAAAAACTCAAATACTGGTTCTCATTTCAATGGTTCAATGGCTCCAGTGAGTTAAAAAGATACTAAAATACCTTTTAGAGCTCAGCAGAGTTGAGATATCTATGGTTTGTTGCTACAAGTAACCCCATTCACAGTAGACCTACACAGTGGACTGATCTACTGTGCCGCCAGATAGTTTGTTATTTTTAAGCCCGATTATTGCTTAATAGCTACCAAAACTGAATAAAAACTTGCTCTGGTATTACCTGTCGTAATATGACCTGATAGTAATATGACAGGGAATGTATTCACAAGCGAGCAAGGATGTTTATAGGAGGCTACATCATATAATGAAACCATAAAATTATTTTCTATTTCTGCCATCTGCTTTAGAAATGAAAAAAAAGAAAATAGGGGAGAGCTCAAATAACAAAGTCAATATTTTTTCTTTGTTAATTGCAACAAGACTGTATACCAATGAGAGTATCCCAATTTAAAGGGTACCCCAGACACACACATTTAAGTTGAGAGAGGACGGAGAAAAAGAAAAAAGGCAATCCAGTACCATCAATAAGCTAAACAAATAATGACACTGAAAGGTTGCAGCACAGATACTTCTTCATTTCTTTGCACAGTAAAAATGAATGAATATTAGGTCATAAAATCATGCTGAGTGACTATATAAGTGTTTCATCATTGCTTGAATACTGCTGATGATCATATTTTTAATGTAATGTACTTTTTATTGTGTACTTTAATGCGATGTACTGCATTTCTTAGTTTATTTAAAAAACAATTCATGTTATGCTACATTAGAAGAAATCCTGTCCACCCGCCAACATCCATTTTACCCGACACAATGCGACCCAAAACCACTGGGTGGAGAACCAGCCAATCTGGCAGCACTGCTGTGAATACAAAGCTATTGATTAGCAGCTTTCAGATGTTTTCAGGATTTTGTATCAGGGCAGTAGTCACAGCAGTCTTTGTGGTTATGTCTGGCCATTGATTTCACTTCCACTCTGCAAACTTTCCAACACGGCGTTCGTCTGTGCTTTGACATATCTAGATTCCTCCTCCCATCACAAAAAAACAATTACCACCATTTTCCTTGTAATGAGATTCTCTGCAGGGACCAGGGGTTATGGAACACACATTCAGACGAGTCATGACATGACTCACCCTACCAAACAGCGTCTACAAATATGTGCCTAATGTCAATGACACTATGTCTCGGATACTAAAAGCCTTCGCATCCCTGAGAAAATATCAGGGAGTAATTACACATTTCCTTTGAGATATGAAAATAATTAAAATATGTTTTAGACGTTCAAGCAGTGATGTGTCACTGAATTCCCCTTTTTTAAGTGATTACAAAAAGGAAAGACACAACAAGAAAAAGGAGACAGAAAATATCAACACAATGCAAATTTATGTCTATCAGCCACTTGCTGCGACTAACATATACAGTACAAAATCATTCCCTTATGATGGAAAAAAGTCTGTTGATCGCAGCCCCATACTTCCACGTGAACCCACAGGAGGATGTCCTGGAACAATTCAGCCAAAGCGTCTGGCTGAGACTCCGCAGAGCTGCGTGCAAGGGTAATTGGTCGAGCAGCAGAGGAATGACCTTAAGTTTAGATTCAGGCAGTTAGGAGACCTTGGAGACAGCCTTGATCCCCAGGCTGTCCCTCACATGCTTATACTTAGAGATTCTGCTTATACTTTGCCACTGGGGAAGTGTGCATAGAACTTATAATGCCTGTGTAATGACAGCACAAGGCCTTATATGATGTAAGTGCTGCAATAATTCGTTTCTTAATGAATTCTGAGTACTTACTGAATGGCAGTGGAAAAATACAGTTTTCATTTCTGAAACTACGGAGAATGCACTCATTTTACTGGCTCCCTCGGTGTGTATATAAGCATATTTTCAACACTAGGATAATAGAGAAACGTCTATCAAAAAAGGAGGAGAACCCCGGTCCTCCCAGTGAAAAGGTTTCATATCTGTCCTGAGGAAACGGTTTCTTCTGAATGACTATCAGTATAAGGCCCTTATTGGAGCACGACGGCCAGCTTCATAAAGGGAAAACTGGCTCTCTGGATGGAAGAGCGAATCTCACCCACGGCACCCCTCCTCCCATTCGATTCGCTTAATATACAGCACCAGTGGTGGCTGTAAGTGCAGGGAGCTCCCCATTGATCAGTAGTGGAACAGAATCCAGATCCAGCCAGCTGGGGCTGTTAGCTGGGGAAGCCGTGTTCTTCGCAGTGAGGTAATACTTCAGACATCTGCAGCAGGTTTTAATTATGCCAGAACAACTCCATGTCTGGCTGCGTTTGGCGTGAGCAATAGCCAACACAAGCCGTTCTGCTCTTCTCCGTGCGCAAGACAGAAAGGCCAAGGGGATGCCCTCATACTGCCTGGCTTCGTCATCAACTGTGTGAGAAATTCTCAAGAGCAAACATGGCCTTTAGTAAAAGATATTGATTAGTGATGATGAGATTGTATGAATTTATATTAGTTTCCTGTCATTGCTGTTGAGATTTTTTTATATTTAATCTTATAAAGTTGGTCTTTATGTGCTTCAGTCTAGAGACTATACTAAAAAAAAATGAGTTTCTGTGCTAAACTAAAAAAGGATATTAAAAGAAGTATTTTTGTAGACCTTTTAACCTTTAACTGTGCCACAACACAAGGTGGTGCTACTGTATCTTCCTGCTCTGTTGCTATGCAGAAGCATGTCTGCAACACAGCCAAACAGGCATGCGAGGATCAGGCCATGTGTTTAAGGTCAGGACTGTTTTATAACCTCAGCATCAAAATTGACTTCCTGTAAGTGGGGAACGATTAGGAGAGTCGTCCTGTGCTCAGACTGCACTGCCGGAGGGGTAAATTGCATTCCCAATGGTTACGGCTACAGCATATTTTTCATAGTTGATTCAATTGTTTTTGATCTTTACCCACCACGAAGGTTTCCCTCGTAAAGGCAGAGCATGGAAAATGTTTCATTTTCATAATTCAACTTATGTTTCCTTCCATGTGACAAAATTAAAGGTTAGTCAACAACGCCCCGGTCTTAAAATAAGATGGTAATTAGAGAAAAACTGCACTTTGCAGTGAAACCCTTGATTTGAGTATGCTGTAAACTGTAAGTTGACAGTGATTAACACAAAAACATTTGCTGCTATAGTAACCAATCAGCGCACTGTGTAACAGAGATGCCTGTGCTACGCTGCAGACATACCCGGCAATTATGTTCAATACGTTTAAATTGTTCTTTGTGAAAGACTATAATTCTGCTTTATTAAAGACTTGTAGATTTACAATCAGTGAGTCTAAAGGTGGTCTGGTAAAGTTTTCAGATACTGAACGTGCCATGCTTTTGCCCTCTCTGACCTCATCCGGCACACACACACACACACACACACACGTGCACACAGGAACACATATGTACATGTGCCTGCAACACCTCCACATGCACATGCTCGCTGCAGCTCAACAGTAGCTGCAAATGCAATCTTGACTTTTGATTACACACACAGCAAAGTGGCTGACTAACCTCAAATCTCATCATTACCACTGCTACAGGGGACGAGAGGAAACCCTCTGTAGTGCACCACAGAAATAGAGTGGTGACAGTTTAATGGTCTCCGAGCTCAGAGCACCACACCCTTGCCACTCTATATTAAAGACCCTACTCCCACTTCAGCACGTGACGTCAGGTGCCTGAACCTGCTCTGCAAAGCTTTCTGGGATTGTTAATCTACAGGGGGCGTAAAATTCACTTTAAGTGATGACATTACTGTGCGTGATCGCAAATGGAAATTTCGCAGCCCTCCATCACTGTCAAGACTTCTAATACTTACATTTACTTCTCATTTGTTAATGCTGATCAGTAACAACTGGATTTCTTCCCTCTTGTTAAGAGATTTGCAATGTGATATGTCTAAATAATTCAAAGCTGGACAGACATGTACAATTTTTATCATTCTTCGGGGATTCTTTCTCTGCTGAGATGAGAGGCTCATTCCATCCAAATGAAGTCCCTCTGCCTGTCTCTGTCTCCTACATCTACTCAGAATATTCATCAATTTTCCCCCTTCAAGGCTTTTCCTAACAACATGACCACTTTTTCCTGTGCTCTCAGCGAGACATCTGCATGGAGCGCTCCGTCTCCGTGAGCCCCATATTCCACATCACGGGAACCAGGTTGAGACAGCTGTTGAAAGCTCGCTGGAGCCTCAGCAGCCTCTTTGGCCCTGACAGTCTTTTGTGTGAGACACTCCAGATTGGATCCCACACTCTGAGCTGTCCTAATGACCAGCAGTATCACCAGAACCAGGAGTGAAACCCTCTGATGTGACAGAGAGGAAAGGAACATCATTAATAAAGATAATGAAGCGGATGGGTGCTCTTAATGGGTGGCTGGAGCACGAACTGAGACTCACTGAGTCAGTGATGAGTGCAGGCAATGTGGGTGTTCTTGTTGGCAGAGACTCAGATGCTTACCAGTAAGTTTTTAACCTTTAATGACCTCAGTGAACATATATCCGCCAACCTGGCCACAGAGGAGTCAGCAAATATAAATGTCATTGTTTTGAAATGTAACCGTTTATTATCTCTGACATTAGCAGTTGAAAAGAATTAAAGCTGTTTGTGAAGATGTGTTTGAAATGAGAACCAGACAAGTCCTTTTAAATGACTGGATAGATGCAGGTCCAGAAACAAAGGGGCCAAAAACAGAATCTGTATGTGACATGACTTTATCTTTTCCTTTTTAGAAAGTCAATGCATTTAATCAGAGGTTCTACTAAAATATACTGAAGGTCTTCACTTTAAAGCTCAAATCAAAGAAAAGCAAAGGATCCATGGGGCCTCCTTACACACCTCATAAACCCATCAACCCATAATCCATCCAATGTCTCTCTCAAAGGTTTTCTGTGGTATTTTTCACTATGAGTAGCTCTATGAAACAATGATTTTACATGTTCAGTTTGCAGAAGGACATACATGACTGCACACATTTGAGACTCATACCACTTTTCTCCTTGGGGGTTTTAGAGTTTCAGTTTCGAGGATTGTCCTGATATTTAAAAATAAAAAACTGACATCATGTTTATAATACACATGATAATATTGAGTAAATACAACAGCACCTCTTGAATCATTTCCTGGTATTTCTGTTTCTGCTTTGTCATAGTGGGTGGCAGTAATGCATCTAAACAATATTTGCCACCCACCAAAAGATGGGGAAAAAAATCATAGTGTCATTGCTCTGCACAGTTGTAGTTACAGACTCACTCTCCATCTCCTACACTTGGGATTTGAGTGCAGTTCATTTGCCAGAAATAAAGAAAAAAGAAGAGAAAAACACACAATAAAGTTTAGGATTCAATATAGCAATAAAACTGTAATTTTGAGTACTTTAAGCCCAAATAATGGTGTAATGAAATCTGAAACTGTGACAGCCCTGATGCCACTTATCAACAGGTGGTGGAGAGAAACGCAGCGATGTGCCTGCAGAGACAGGAAAGAAGAAGCCTCTTAGCAAGCAAATGTGGATGTAAACAATGCAGCCTTCAGATGTTTTATGGGGAAGGAAATGCACTTAAGACATTTGGTAGACCTCAAGGATACACACAGTGTTTTGGTGAGTAATGCTTGATGTGAACAGAAACCTTGTGTGTTTACAAGAAAACTCTACAGAGCACCTTAAGTTGTCTCTCAAGTTTAATTCCTTATATATCCATTTTGTTTCAAGGCCCGACTCCATTTGTCTTTTGCCCGACTTTCCCGTTTAGACAGATTGGAAGGAATTGAAACATCATATGGAGCATGTGCAAATTTGCAGTCATACTCGCAAAAGCTTACTGGCTTCATGCTTCACAATCACTGTCTCACTTCTTTACTGCAGTGAGATGCTCATGCCACTGCAGTTACCTGTTTTTTCCTTTTGCCACATAGTACTATTTTGTATATTGTTTTTAAATAAGATTTAAGTTTATGTTTGTGGTTTTTTTTTTAACAGGATAAGTTTTCCAGTCTGTCCAGATCCTTTTAGAGTCCTCAAAGGCCGAACCTGTTCTGCAAAATTTGACATAAATGATCAATTAAATCATTTACGTTTGCATTTTTGCCGGATTTGTATTAATGTCTCAGATCCCACAGTATAACAGCTAATTCATCCTTATAGACATTTAGTATTAAGCAATGTCTTGTATACAGTGTGCCTTCACATTTTTAGCCCTGAGGGCGGGAGATAGAGCCCTCTGAGAAGGGAAACAGTGTGTTGATACGCCCAGGGCCAGTGGAAAAAAAGGCCTGTGTGAACTGTCAGCACCAGATAGACACAGGAGCAGCTAATCTGCTCCCAGGCCACCATTGTCGACCATGTGCCACTTGCACTCTCACTGACCGACTTCCTCCATATGCACACAGAAGGAGGTGGAGAGGGTCTGGGTGTACTCGCAGCTGGAAATCCTGAGTATAGATATACATGCATGAGGAGATGATTACCAAACTTCAGACGCAATTGAATTCTGGGAAGCACACTTCCTGGCGAGGGAGCCCCCATTTGGAAAACCACTCTGAACGCAGACTCAAGTGTGGTTCGCCTACAGATTGAAGACACAATGACATGTGAACATAACTGTATTATCTCATTCTGTACACTGGGGGAGGTGCTGACATGCAGTTGTGCTTTACTCAAATATACCATTTTCCAGACAATGGAAAATAGATCATTTAATCAGCCACTCCTGGCTGAATGAAAAGAGCGAGTAAAGGATTGTTTACTCAGTGACTAAGATTTGGAGATGGATTGAAGATGGATAGAAACAAAGGAGACCAAACCCCATTATATCATTTCCTTTACTGTAAATCTACTCCATGAAACTTACCTCACGATTCATTAGCGCTGTCCTGTCATTAGGACTGTTTAAATCCTTTGATTGCTGTTGAGTGATCAATAATAAATAATTCTTGATTTGGAGGAAGAGGGAAGTTGTCGCAACACGGAACCGTAAAGATCATGTGTGCGTATGTTTTGGTAAGAGCTGTCAATCATTTGACAAATGTAATAAAGGTCAGCAAGAAGCTGCGTGATTTCGACTGCACCTGCTGCACATGCACTTGACTTATTGTCTTTATCTTGACAGGTGCTGTCCAAGCATCATTCGAGACCCTTTGTGGCTGACACGTTGAACTTATGGCTTCTGCTGCCCGCAAGGCGGTCCAGGAGCTGGTCTGCAGACAGATCAAAGTGGGAATCATGCCCCACCAACAGAGATAAATACACACTTCCTCTCTTCTCTTTCACACTGGTTTTTCCCACACTCCTCGAACCCCCATGCTGTAGCAAGGCCAGCTCAGAGGAAATGACAGACCACATCAAGAGGCTCACTGTTGCTTTGACAGGAGAGCTCGCGCCAGCCTTCAGGAGAGAGGAAGACGCTCGTGCATTTATCAGGGAGTTGCAAGTTATTTGTGTGTCCTTTGCAAATGTTGGCAGTGGCAGCACACATCAGGTTTCACACTTGTTTGAATCATGCATGACCTACATTCATACCATATTCACACCAGATGCTGTACAGGAAAGCCACTAAATATTTGCCCATTTTGTCCGTATTCTTATACTGTAATCAACCGTAATTTGACCATCTACTGCTTTAATGGCATTTAATTTATTTCTCTGTTTATTTTCTACATAAAATCAATCAACAAATGCACTTAAGTGAACAAAAAAGAAGAGGTTACATAGTGATAATGATGTTTTGTTCATGCATTTTTAAACCAGTTAAGTTCATTACAAGTGCAGACTCACAACATCAGTAAATGATGCAAAAAGGTAGGCGCTTTAATTAAAAAAAACATAGTGTTTGTTTTCCTTTTTCTTTCCAAGAGTTAGATGAGAGGATTAACACCGCTGTATTTGTCTTTTTTAGATTAATGCTACAGCCGGAGATGGCTAGCTAAGCTTACCACAAAGACTGGAAACAGTGAGCCTGGCTGCGTCCAAAGGTACAAACAAAATCCCCTAGCAGCTCTAAATCTCTCTAATTAACACAATATTTGTTTTAAGCTTACAAAAAACAAAGTGGAGAAACAGCAAGTTGTGGTAAGAGTTACATAATTTCAACAAGTCACTGCACATAACCCCACATATCGCAATACTTTTTTTTGTTTTTGTTCTTTCTCTTTGAATATTCTACAGTTAAAACGATGAGACACAACATGTTAATTACAGCCTGGTTTCATTGCCAGTTCATTCAATGCGAACGTTTTGTCATGCCCTAGCATCTTATACAGACCCACAATTTACCCTGAGGAATTATGAGACGAACCAGGAATTCAACCATCTGCTCCAATTTCAAGAAATTGCTTCATCCTCATAGTAGAAAGATGACAAAGTCCAAAGAGTGAGGAGGGTTGGGGAGGAGGTGGAGGTCACACAGGAAGATCTTTCACCCAGGAGATCAGGGTTTGTGTCAGTGTGAAACCAACAATCAAGTAGTTTTGATGCTAAATGCTAACCTAATCGTGACTTATTTACAATGCTAACCATGTGTATTCAAAGGCTTTTTGGTAGGAAAGCCCAGACACAGTTTTTACCTTGTGCATCTGTATTAAATTTCAAGAAGTGTGGCAAAAACTTTAGTATTTGACTATAGGTTGGTCATTTACTTACTTCAGAGGTGCTGTTAGCTGTGTATTTTAACTCTGGGCAGAGCCAAGCTAACTTTTTCACCCTGCTTCCAGTTTTTATGCTAAGCTAACTGGCTGCTGGCTGTAGCTTCATATAAAGCATACACACATTAAAGTGGTACAGACCTTCTAATCTCAATAATGGCACAGAATTCAGTATGTAGAGTTCCTAAAACAGCAAATACCTTTAAGTTGCAACCATATTAGTCATAAGATACTTTATTTTAAATAAAACCATAAAATTTACATTTGTTATTGGATATTTTGCTTTAAATGAAACCATAAAATGTACATTTGTTATTTGTGTAACCTATGAATTCTCTGACACTTTAAATAATTTATTGACAGGACCTCTTTACTAGCTGACTGATGTTTTCCCACTGAATGGAATATCACAGGCAAATACCTTCCAAATGGCTTGGTTTTACTACCTATTAGGCTGTTAGCTGTTCTTGGGCCTTGCAATGCAGCACACAAGATTTCATTTAAATAGCATGTAAATCCTACACATCTGATCTCACTGTAGGCTTGTAGACTCGACGGGCCTTGTTGGAAAAATGAATCTTGGCAAATTGGTGCAAAACAAAACCCTCTGAGATATGAATAATGATCCATTTTCTTCTTCCAAGGTCTT
Organism: Acanthurus leucopareius; assembly: GCA_029814765.1. Classification (NCBI taxonomy): domain Eukaryota; kingdom Metazoa; phylum Chordata; class Actinopteri; order Acanthuriformes; family Acanthuridae; genus Acanthurus; species Acanthurus leucopareius. The sequence goes on along the minus strand of JAQMCX010000009.1, from coordinate 4,955,469 downwards.
GAGTCATACTATTGTCTGTCCTTAACTTTCTCAAACTGTCCATCACGAAATACCGCTCTGCAGACATGCCTCTGTCCTTGACGTCAAGAAACAGTAGCTGAGAAATGAGTTGTTTTTCTGGGATTGGCCTTGATGCTTACCTGTTTCCTCGATCTGTGTCTCTTAACAAAAGCCCCTCTCATTTTCAGCCACTCCTGGTGTAAATCAAGTGCGCTTCTAGCCAATGTTTCTCTAACATGATCCTTCTGAGACATGTACTTGTCATGGCAAAATATTACCTCTGCAAGGAAAAACCTCTCCTCAAGCAATGAATTATGTTTGGGCATTCCCTGAACAGTGGCTGTTTATATTTTCTTCGGGGGATATGCAAGGCCACCCAAAACAAAATTGTGTAATGTTATATTATTCCACTGCTTTACTACAAACAGGAGAAAATGCCAGATCCTCCTAATAGGGCTTGTGCTACTTTTCCAGTTTTCTGCACTGTTTTATGCTTCTCCTCAGGAAATCCACCCATGCTCATAAGTTTCTCCACCTGTTTGGAAATATCTCTAAATCGTTTCTGGTCCCTGTGAAGGATCATACGCAAGGCCCTTAATGAGCAAATAAAGTTTTGCAATGTTTTGCACCCAAACGTGGAGAGAATGAATCATTCTGCAGTTTCATCTTCTCAGCATCGAATATTGTTTTTTGATTAATGTAGACGTGTCAAAAGAAATCAGTAGAAAAATGTGAGAACTGAGCCTTGATGTACCATAGTTGCGTCTAGTTCAATTAAACCTGACTGAACATTCCATTTGTGTGGACACAAAAAAGTACATGTTTTATGACTGGAACAGATCTGAAGAGAGAGAATGGGCTTTGTATTGACAGGACAGTCCCAGAGAGAAAGTTCAAATAAAGTCACAAGCTCTCAGCAAATTCAACTTCAGGTAAATTATTTACCTCAAGAAAAATCCTTAAGTCATACAAATATAAGGTCAAAATAGATCATTTCGTCAATGACCTCCGGAAGGGAACATTACACCCCCTTTACACCTTGCTTTAAAATGTGTTGGGTTGGTCATATTACAATTGGATAGTGCACACATGTGAACACATACAGGGGTGTAAATGCTCCCAAAGAAAGCACTAAGAATGGATTGTAATCCAATCTGCCCACCCACCTTCAGAGGTGGTCAGAGACGCAATGTGACCAGACCGAACACAAATGGAAATCCAGTTGCGTTTTCAATATACATTCAACAACTACACCGGCAAAAAGCATATGCCCGAAATGTGGACATCCATTATAAACTTTTACTTAACAAGCAAATACAGTTGGGTTTTAATGTTTTTGACCTATAAATTAAATGATTAATAGTTTCTCATATTCATTTCACAGAATCATGTTATACCTTAATTGTTGGGGATCCATTTGGTGTTTGTGCAGCCAGCTTCTTGACTAAATTGCAAGTCATTTGCATCCAAGAGAGATCCAACAAGAATTAAGAAACAAAAAGCATAGCACAACAAGAGTTGGCAAATAACTAGTAATCAGTTACAGTGACTGGAAAAAAAATGTAATTAAATTGTGGTTATAAATCAAATTGTTGGTAGGACAGTTACATCTGGATCTTAGAACATCTGGATCTCTTAGAACAATAAGTATTATCTTCAAATTTAAGCTCAATACTCCAAGGATAGGAATGGTTTACGAGGAGCTGTTTCTACATGTAATCAGGCTCCTTCAATGGGCAGCATGCTCCACAAATTTTAAATGTTGTTTTTGACTGGTTTTATTGTTTGCATTTTTTACTTCTCTTGTCTGCCAGTCAAATCAATACAAATTGCCAGTGACAACCCAAGTCAGCAGTGCCTGGAACCACCTGACCACCACAAGGCAGATGGCCATGTCAGCAGATGAGGACGTGAGGAAACATCTATAGGAAGTCAATGTCACTGGACCATATATGGTTTCATAAAATTAAGTTTTAAAACTTTGCCTTTTGTGCCTTTGTTCCATAAATCACATATCATTTTGGGGCACTTGCTCAAATGCTGTTGTTGTCTTTGGAAGGACAGCTGTGAAAAATTATGCTGCATTTCTTGCAAATTTAACTTTTGAAACCGCAATGGGACAGTTTCAAAAGTTAATATTCAAGTTGTTTGACTATGCAAGGCCTGCTTGTTGCTCTCTTGTTTATTTTCACAATGTTTCAATTAAAACTTGAGACAAAGGGGTTTTTTTTTGGCTTTACACATATTTGAGCTAAGGATCACAGTTTTGATAAACACTTTGCAATAAGAAACACTTAGCTTGCATAGAGCCATGACGTGATGCTAACAGATAAAGGAACATGTTCTGTGGCTTCGTCAGTATGCAGATCAGTCTAATTCCTGCACGGTGCAAGAAAAAGCCTCCTAAAAAAACCACTGTGAACTGAACTTCTGCCAGCCAGGTTTAAGAAAAGGGAGCATAAGGGCTGCCTGAACTAAGAGATGTAGAGGCATACCAGAAGTATGTTTGGCCGATGAAAAACAGGTGGCTGGACTGAAGTAAGAGAGTTGTAAGGACAAGTGTAAATTGCTGTCGCCAATAATTGAAGGACTTTAAGGGTGGGTGGGTGGGTGGGTGGGATATCTCCAGGGACTCAGAGTATTTAAGATAGGACCACGGCCTTGAAGATAGTTTATTTAAGACGGTGGAAGAGGTCACACTGATGCTGATGGTTTACCTTCTTTGTCATTTTCTCTGCTCACAGCCCCCTAAACTGAGAGCCCCAACCTCAGCCACCTCTGCTTTGACAGTCAGTGTCAAGGGAATGTCAGAGAGAGAAAAAAAAATGCCTCAGCATTTTAACAATCTGTTTGTTTATTTTTCTTTTAGTTCCTTTGTGGCTCTTTTAAAGCCTTTGGCACAGGATGATTCCGCCTGGCAGGCCCCCTCCTCTCTACCGCACACCTTCCCTCTTGCCATCCGTAATTACCACACTGTTCGAGTCCTAGCCTGTCCAAAAGCCACTGCAGGTCTGATTTTTTTTGGCTTGGCTCTTCTCTGACATGCCTGGGAAGGGCAAGGAAAGGAAATGGGTGGACCAGCCGCTCTCCGTTCCCCCAGAGCAGGCCTGGGAGAAGCCAGCCCAGTGTTTTTCGACTCGGCCGAGCTTGTAAGGGAGCACAGCCCATATGGTTCTAATAAATCCTCCATGCGGCTTCGCAACTGGAATTGCCTGACTTGTTTGGGGACGTGATCATTGATACAGTCATTATGCAAAACAACAGGGAAAAGCTTAGGAGCAGTTGTGAACGTCATCAGACCTGTGGTCCCCAAACATCTTTGTACTCTGAGAGAGAGAGAACAAAGCTCACACTAAGCAGACCTCCCCAAAAGCCTGCAGGGCTAAGTGATGGATGTGGGGTGTAATGGTGACCATATTGTAAATATGCATTCCTGCCAACGGTGGGCAGTGTGTCACAGTGTCTTGCTTCATGACTCTGGGTAATTTATCAAACACAGACTGAGGGGTCATGGTCAGACCAACACTAATTTTTATAATGAGTCTTAAGTGCTCAATTAGCTAATTTGTAGTTCCACTGCTTTAATGCAAGTATTTGGTCAAGGACATCTCATTGGCATGACCCCTGTAGTAAGTGAAAAATACTCTTTCCTGCCACGACAATGTAAGAATGTGAGAAAAAGAGGTCTAACTTTCCTTTAATTTACATTTTATATTGTATGTTTTCCTAAAATTTATTAAGAAGAACTTTAACCATCTTTTATTTGCATCACCTATACTTCTACTACACCAGAACAATAAATATACTTTGCTGTGTGAATGAATTGCAGCATGGGCACACCAAAACAACACACTACGCCGTCTATAGCTTGCCAGATCATTAGGTCATGCAGCGCTATGCTGGTAATGTCTGCCTCCCGATCCCAGGCATATATTTATGACCTGTTGGCTGCAAGAGTCCTGCTGACTCGCGCTTATGAGGTCAAAGCCATCAAAGTGACCTCACCATCAGAGACAACACAACATCTGTCCTCATCTTTCACACCTTCAGTGGCTGGGTTTCCTCAGACCTCCCTGCCTCTCCCTGCACTCACTTCCCTCTAATTAGAAACAGTTTGATTTAGCACTCCAAACACGGTAGATAAAATAACAGGAGTCAAGCCTATTAAGACTTAACGGGGAAAAATTTACAGCGACCTGTTTTACGGCTCAGCTTAATGCATTTTAAAAATAACACTCCTCATTAAGCAGCAGAATCAGAAACAACTTGATTCACTTTCACATGATGTGAAAAATAGAAGGAACAGTTGTTATCTTCCAATATAAGCTTGTCCACTCCGACTGCTGACATTTGACAGCCAAAGCTTGTTTGGAATGTGCAGGATTCAACTCTGCACCTATTTGCCATTAAAACACATCTACCGTGTGAACAGCGGCGATCTCTGTCCACATATTTGTTCGTAAGAAAGCGAAGCATGTGATGCTCGTGTCAATCAGTTGTATATTAATAATATTAACAACAATAATGATACAATATCCCACAGGTATTATCCTGTAATTAAAATGGGTAATAATAGGATTTGGTTGGGGGTTTAGGGCAGGAGACCACACATTGGGTAAGCTTGTATTGTACATGCTTAATCTGATTAAAACTTTAAATGTGATTATGAAAAAGAGTGACACAGACTTCACAGGAGTGTTGACATCCACCGGGTTCGTTCTTACAATCCCTCCTGATAGGGCAGGGCTATTAATGTTACTATAATTCTCCTCGCAGCAGCAGCTTTAAAGGACATTTTTTGGAGGATTTACACTCCAATATGGGCTGACAGAGTGTTTGTGAGCTGCTAGTATGGATTTGCACATCTGGTACTGGATCTTTTGGGTTCAGTAAAACATAGCAAAGTTGTAATTGGACTTGCGCTTAGAGGAGAGGGAGTCCACCTATATGATTCATCTGAGTCTGATGAGGACAGGCCTTTGTTATTGCTGATTTTTGAGAATGAATCATACTGGGTTGGTGTTTGGTGTTACCTACACTAATTAATGTGACAAGGGCCTGTCCTGGCAACATTATCTAGCGGTAGACATGACCATTACGTCACTTGAAGAAGTCATGCAGTCATTGTCAAACAACCGTTGATCTACAGGGACTTGAAATTAGCCATGAGATTTTTTTTTCCCCCTCCATACTGAAACAGTATGACAGCTATGATTGTTACACTGTGATAAATTCAAAACAGCCAACACCAGAACTTCACCCCACATTTTGCATGCATTTTTCAGTGAAGTGTGTGATATTGACCACCTCTTGACTTTTCAAAGAGACACCCATCAGTACAACCTGACAGGCAGTGAACAAAGGCTCTTCTTTCTTTTATCTGATCTGTTTAAAATCTATGCTCTGAGATCTTTCTTGTTGCCATTTTTGTTCATTTTGTCCTTTTCTGCAGTTTGCCTTCCCAGCATGTCTCCGGAGAAAATTCATGTCTCTTTCCTTTACTTTGTGTCCTGGAACTCTGCTATAATAAATTGTCTTAGCACAGTGGTAATAACAGAAACATCTGAGGGCCACATGGGATGCAACAGACCTCTTTGCCTCTTAGACAAAGAAATTAGAATTCATTTCTGCCACAGGATAGCACAATATATTTTGGAAAAAGGCAGCCTCTTTGACTGTAACGCACCAAAATGAGTGTTTTTTCCCCCCCCTTTTCATCCAGGAATGAAACCTTTATCTTGAGAAGGCGACATGAAAAGTATAACACCTGGTATGTATCAGTAAATTGAAGGGAGGAAAGGGAAAGCCATATGTCCACCTTCAGTCTTCAAAGCAGCCAGAATGTGTATCTAAGTGCATTCGAAGATTGAAACAATCCAAAAAGGAAATTTATCACTGAGCTGAAATTTCTGGGCTCTTAAGGATTTAGTTTCATAAACATTGCATGCTGAATGTTTTTCAGCTCAGACTGATGCCATTTGAGCTCAGGCATCTGCAACTGTCAGGACATTTTTTTTTTTCTGTATATTTGCCCAAGAGTTTCTGTTTTAGTTTGAGTAATGCCACACTGTTAATTTTTTGCCTCACACTCTAACACTTAAAAGATTTTTTTTTTCATTTAATTTTTTTAACATTATGGGAAATATGCTTATTCACTTCCTTGTTGAGGCTTGAGTGAGAGGCTCTCTCCTGAATGTATGTTAAGTATTAGCCTAAAACAGCCAGTTAGCTTAGCTTAGCATAAGGCATGAGAGCAAGGGGAAACAGTCAGTTAGGCTGTGTCCAAATATGGACAGGGTAATAATAATCAGTAAAACAAACTAAATGGTGCCAAGTATCGAAACTTCTCCAAACTATTACTGCATTTGATCCGTTATTGTACCCAGATCTACAAAAAGAATTTGTATTGTTTTGCTAACAATCAATATATGAGAATTCTTCAACCTAATATGATGTCTGATAAGCTAACTACTACAGCAGCTGTAATCCATACAATCTATTATGTAATGAGATTAAACAAGGTGAATTTGATGGCAGTTCAGCATGTGGATATACAACCCAAACATCCCAAAGCATGGCTATAATACATGCCTGTGGCATCTGGTAAATGCATACGAATCAGAATGATTATTTCAGGAAATACCAGTAACATGACCAGGGATCTCATCAGGTTAGGTGAAAACTACAGGGTGCACAGCTGAATGACGCCGATGATTTCTTTAACACCCGCATTAACTGTTCCTCTAAAGGACATGCCGCAACTGTTTATTACTCCAGGTAAGAAAAATGGTTGCTAGGCTAAATCAAGTCTGGATGTTGTTCAAAGTTGCCCATGTGTGCAGGTCTCCTCTACTTTTCCCTTGGATGCATATTTTCTTCCAATTTGGCACCAATGGTAGAAACATCATTACCATGCCTGCACACTTGCTGTAATTTCCCTTGAAAATGACCTGCTCTGTTCACACATCGGTAGTGGAAGCTGGCAGGGCGAGATCCATTTTTGAGTCAGGTCAAAACCATTTGGACTTTGTGCTCTTACATACAGCTCCTCTTGGTTATGTTTAGGTAAGTTTGGGGGTGCAATTCAAGAGTAAACAGGACTTTGGAAGTCCCCCCCCCCCCATAAATTGTCAGTTTCACACAAAGTTTTTGTTTTGTATCAGTTTTACAATAAAATATAACACATTATGGACTAACTTTAGAAAGCTAACATATGGATTTTGTTACCATCAGACAGAGCCAGGTTTGCTTTTCCCCCTGCTTCCAGACTTTATGCTAAGCTAAGCTAACAAGCTGCTGACTATTGCTTCTCGAGACTCAAGGAAGAAGGCACGTAAGCTTTTTTTTTAACATTCAAGTTATTCATGTGAAATGCAATCATGTCACATTTGGGATAATGGTTGGATTATAGTGTCTTGATCTGGACTCCCCATCAGTAAAACAGAATGGAACATAAAACTTCTCGCTGGCTATCCAGTTTCCTCCTCCTGGTCCACCGACTGCTACATGGATGTTGATAGGATTTTTAATGGTCTTCCTGTGTCTCATGGTCTGCTTGCATGAATCATGCCCACTGCAGTAGGCTCTCCGGACAGTGAGGTGTCATTTCATAATAAATAACATGTGCAGTGGTTGGGGGGGCGGATGATAAGTGGACAGAGAGAATCATCATTTATTCTGCTGGGGAAAACAAATACATATGGTAGTTAGATAAACTTCAAACAGGGGACAGACATCCTGAAACCACAGGGCTGCCTTGCGTGTCTCTTCGGACCAGAGAGGAAAGAGAGATTTGGCTGTGTTTAGAAAGCAGAAGTCCCTTCTGATAAGATATATTTAAGATGTCTAAACACAGATAAAAAAAGTATTTGTTGTGTTTTGCTGCTTTGAATGATGTGGTTTTGTCTCGCATCTTTTCAAAATCGCTGTAGCAGTTCAAATATTTATCATGCTGAATTTGCAATCATTTTTTAGCTTTCAAATATTTGTGTTTTCCCACATGAAAAAGGTTTGCTTATGATATCTGTCACATAAACAGAAAAGATTTTTTTCGCAAGCTGTATTGTGGAGACGTAATTACCATGTTGTTGTTGCTGATGAAATCTCTCTCGTTGCCAGAAAGTTGTCATATTTTACACAAAATACACTCAGTTACCAGATTATTACAGGAACAGTGTGTGTAATTTAGGGGAAAATAATGGCAGAATCAGGCTGAAAAGGAATATAAAATTCAAGATTATATTTTCATCAGTGTATAAACAATTGCTAATGAGAACTGATGTATTTTTATTCACCACACTGCACCTTTAAATGTACAAAACGTTCCATTTAATAAAAAAGTCTTTTTTATATATTTAAAATAAATGCAGTCTTATACAACAGTTTGCAGCAAATCTTGTGGTGCATCATACATGTTTTTTTTAATGTTGCTTTGACTTTTTAGGGGCTGGACAAAAAAAAAAAAAAAAAAATAGAAACACTCATTACTAAACAGTTTTAACAAAAACTGACCAAATTTAAAATGTGAATAAGTGAAATGTGAATCTTGTGATAAAATGGCTGACACATGAACATACAAAACATTCAAACTGTAAGTGTAATGCACAAGGTGGGAGAGTGGTATAAACATAGTTACCATATTCCTGCTGAAGTAGTTTTTATGCATTGAATAGTTGCTTCGTAGGCTCTGTGACACAGTGACCTACAATAACTGAGCACCAAAAAACTGCCATCTTTTACATCGTGACCTCTGAGCTTAATTAGACTTAACAATTCTGTTTTTGACCTCATAGTCTTCAGACCAAATGCTTGTCTTTTTACTGTATCTCCTGTCGTGCACCTGCTTCAACATGTTGTTTTATGTGCCAGCATTAAGAGCTGAACCCTTTAAATGTAATTATAGTATATAATATTGAGTATAATGATGCATCTTTACAAAAATTTATAAAATTAAACAAGGATTGCAACTTTATCGACATCTGAGGCAATTTATTCCTCTTATTCAACTGATTTTTACTCTTTTTCCATCGAATGATGGAATGAGTCAACTGAACTCGGTGGCGTGGGCGGGTTTAAAAGTCATGGACCCAGGGAAATTACACTGTAGATCATTCAAATTTGAGCTCATTTGCTGCTTAAATTGGAAACAAATGGTGCATCCATAAACTTAGTCATACGTTGAGTTTCAACGAATCTTGAATATATGAAAGATTCAATTATTGGCAGTTATTTACTATTTCAGTTCAGAGCATTATATGCATTTTACCATGAGTTGCATTCACTTCATAACGAGGGGAAAATCTGAAATGTTTCCCTTGCATTTGACATCATAAGTCTGACAGCCTGCAGTGAACTAAACAAACAATTAATTGGTAAAACAAACACACAAACATGTTGATGGACAGGCCTCACACGTTTCCCTGTTCAGTTGCTGGTTCTGTGTTTTCACTTTAGGTCATCTTTTACCTCCTGCTGCACCACCTTTCTTTATGTGTCTGGCTCAAGGTCTCTCATGGCCCTCCACCCTCATGGGACTTGCAGCCTACATGTGTGGTACCCATCAAGCTAACACCAACAGATAGCATCATTGCAATCCTGACAGACACAAACAGTGTGTGATTGTTTCCCCTGAACAACATTTTGCCCATGGAGAATCGGAGAACTTGGGGGAAAAAAAGGGAGTTTTCCATTTTTTTCTGCAAGAGACTGCATGTTTGAGTGGTACCTGCACAGTCAGAAATAAGAATAAATACATCCCTTATGCAATATTTAGACTTAACTTTGACCCCCATACATGGAAACATGGTGGAAACAGCACGTCACAAAACATAGCATACCAGCAGGGCCAGCATAGTTACATGATAAACATCACGTCTGCCATAAAATGAAATAAAGCAAATAAAGTGAGTCACTGATTCTTACGTTTTATCCCTCTATCCATCCTACATCAGCAACATATACGCTAAAGAAAACAAGTGGGCTAAAAAGCACTGGGTGGGTTTGTGCTTCAGTTTCAACCTTGGCTTCGCTCTCATAAAAATTGGCGGGGGAAAATGTGAGCTGAGGACGGTCACGCCCAGTCAGCGTCAGGTGAGTCATTTTATGTGGCAGTTCAGGTTGCAGTCGGTCCAAAACCGCCCGCGTCTTCTTGTGGCCAGCTAGGGTCAAATGCTGGTTGGGGAGAGAAGGGGAAAAAACGAGGTAGACTTAACTCATCCTGGCCTGTGACAGGTGTGTTTTTTATGTTTTTGTTTTGTTTCTAGTTTACCTAAATCCCTCTCTGCTGGACATGGGGCGAGTCCCCGGTGGCATTGCCAGATGACTGCATCTGTCGCTGTGAGGCTTTCAAGACCTCTTCACCCTTATTATTTAGACAACCTGCTGAGATGTTATTTTGAGAGAAAATTAGGTAGATTGAAATCATGTCCCATTAGTCTTTTCATAGCAGTGCAGTGCGAGACAGTACACGATTGGTTTTGACTGTAGAACTCCACAGCAATTTTCATTAACATGACTATGCAGTTTTGACAGTTTTTATAAGCGTGGATGAAATCTGTTTCAAATAGTTAAACTACAAAAACTATGCTTAACAATAAATACATTTTTTTTTGGAATTGAAGCCATTACATAAATTTTCATCATGTAGACTATAATATGAACAAGACTTGGAGGGTACAGCCATGTTAGCAGCTCTGTGAGGCTGCTAGCATTGTAGTGGTTTGAGCTAACATCAATATGCTAACATGTGCATAATGTCAAATGTTGACACTGTGATATATTATGTTCACTATCTTCTATCTCAGTAAATGTTAATAGTGCAAACTGTAATGTTAAAAGAGTAAACAGCCATATGAGACATAATGTTAACCATGTTTAATATCTAAATTTAGTGTGCTAGAATGCTAAATTTATGCTAATTAACACCAAAAACAAAGTAAATCTGAGGCTAATTAAAGTTTTATACTAATCCGTTTGGCAGATATTGTGATATTTCCATTCAGGGAAAACCTCCGCCTGATGGTGAAGAGAAAAGAGAAAAGCTCAAAGGATTCCAAAAATTTCCCTCTGGCAACATGAGGATTTGGACAAATTGTTTTAGAAATCCATCTTAAAGTTTTGATATCAGTGTAGACAAAAGAGGTGGATTAGGCTGCGATTGGCTCAAAAAATTGTTTGTAACATATGCTATCCCAGGAAATCAGCTCCACTTAATTTCCAACAGTGTTAACATATAAGCGTGTGAATTTCCCATAACCATTAGAACAGAAAAAAATGTAATGTCTCACATTAAGTGGTGGGTTCAATTAGACAAGAGCTTTCATGCAGATCATCAAGTGCTGCTGCTTTAAACCAGGTGAAGACCATCAGAGAAGAAACAAGTAATAGAAGGAGGGGGGGAGGTCCATCCATGTGTTTTTATTTTAAGAGAAAATTTATAAAAGTCTTTGTTTTAGAATCCAGCGGTTGACCTGTGCTATGCCCCTCCCCCACCCTCTCCAATCACTTTTAAGCCTTTAATCAAACATCTGGATTGCATTGAGTGTTGCAGAGAGAGAGGCCTGATTGCTGTTAAGCAGACCACGCGATGATGTCACTTTTCATTAATACTGATGCTGCCCATAGCAGTCGCATTTATCTTCCTGTCTAACGACGCAGAGGCTGCAAGCTGAGGACACAACAGTGACCGTGGACGCTTGACTGGCCTACTGAGAAGACAAGCAGATGCTGTGTGACGGCTTCTTGGTACGATTGACTCAAGCAGCACAACAATGAAACCAGGACAGGGCTACTTAAGGAGGACAATACCTAAATAACCACCAACAGCTCACGCAATGAGAAGATGGGTTAGGGTTACCTCAGTGAGTCAAATCACATGACATGTTACAACTGTACTAGAGCACAAGGACTGTCTGTCTTCAAAGTGGGGAAGAAAATAATCTGAGGTACAATTTTTAATGATAAGAACTTTGATTTTTTCACATTTACTCGTACTCTCGACCTTCTTTAATCTTCTCACTCATGTGCTTTGCTGTCTTTAGTCATCAGCTCTTATAGTGTCCCTGCCATGAAAAAGTGTGGTAAATTATAAATTATATAGTAAGGATTTTTTTGTAAACCAACTATTGCACCACTCGTTGACAGCTGAATTATGAAACAACGGTTAAATTAAGTGTAAATCAGTGAGATACTTGGCTTGTACAATTTGGAGACACCCTTGGTTATTTCTTTGGTATTTGTTACATTTCAGAGTTCAAATCACCAGAATGTTGCAATAGCTTTGATGCGACTGCGAGCAATCGAACCCAGAGCTGATTTATGGTGGCATTTCCATATTAAGACGTGGAAAAGGGAAAAATCAGGTAAAATACAGTTCACATAATGAGTAATGCTACATGTGTGGAAATTAAAGTTCACGTCTTTATGTGCACGCAAACTGGTGACCCGGCAAAAGTTCATTCCTGAAACACAGCTACTCTGTGAACTCTCTGAGCCTTTTCTCTGCACTCAAGTTTCATTTAGTTTTGACAGTCAGGGTTGGGCTCAGTTTTAGGCCATTGTGTCCATAAATTTAATCTGTTACTTTTAAGGTGTACGCCCTTTTCCAAAACTGTGTTATGACTGGCTTATACGCTGTGCATCAGCGTCAATTCAGATTAAAAGCAAAATGAAGGAGAGGGGGTTAGAAGAAGGCCTGTTTCCGTACAGCAGAAGTTGAACTATGGAAGAGGAATATCTCTTCAGAGCCTGTCACAGCACTAAAAGAGTGCAGGTATTGAAAATATTTAAGTTTTTGCTGAATGCCGAACTAAACTTGTCTGCTCGCATTTGATAATCATGAACATGAGCTTTGTTAACAACAGGAAGACTTAACACTCACTGTGTTTTATCGCATTTTTGCATCATGGCTCGTGTGATTTGCAATTCAGATGCAGCTGCGGTGCTGAAGCCAGTTTAATATCAGAATATTTAAAGGAATTTTTATGAACAAATCAGTACAGAATCCACCAGAAACAGATCTCACATTTTTATGGAAATTGTGCCCGCCAGGTTTGGAAAAAAAATAGAAAATTAACATCCAAAAAAAGTCAGAACGTCAGCCACATCTGCATCAAATTTGAAACCACACATCAAGTTTAAACATCTGACTAGTCTGAGGAAATATCTGTGAGGAATAATGTTCACAAAAAAATTTTCAACAAACAGTGAGACCACTAGACAACAGCTGCAACGTTCCTGCACATTGATTTAAGAACAGGAAAAAATGGATGTGAACGAGTTCATCTTTAGATCCGTATGAACTGGACTTTGAGCTAGTTATCCTGAAGCATGACTTACACAACACTGGTCAAAACACACTTAACACAACTGTCCTGCCTTTAAATTGATATTAAAATGGTTTTATCTTAATTGAAAAAATTTCATTTACTCAGATAATCTCAACTTCACACTGAATTACAAATAATTCCATGTTATAGTTTGCAGCCCTGTAATGTCTACTTTATAATAACCAAATAAACTGCAGATAAACCCTCTTATGAAAATATATAGGGAAAATAAAAATAACTTATTTGCAGTTATGTACAGCAGCACTTATTACCCTGCTAGCCTCACCTCAGAAAGCAGAACAATAATAAAAATCTTCTGTTACCCGTTTATTTCTATCAGGAGATACAAACTGAGGCTCAAGAAAAAAAAAAGTAGCACTTTTGAAAGTCTGCAGTCCATCTGATATGCATTTTCTGTATGATGTGGGAGAGGACTGGAGCAGCAGAAACTCACTCCACACAAGGGATGTGTTTCTTGCCAACAGGAAACTATGATCATGATGTGCTAATCATATATTAGAACGTGTTTAATTATTTCTCAATCATTGTTAGCAGCTTGATCAGAAACAGTCCCCACAGACACCAATCAACCTGCTAACGACACTGCTTCACAAAATGACAGACCGTGACGACTTGGCCAACAATGATAGATCACGAACATGTTGTAAATTTTTGTAAGACAGCTACATTTGGAAGATGTCAACTCCATTTACTGATATCACATATTTTACTCTGACCAGAGCACATCAGTGAATATGGAAAAAGGAAAGTAGTCTGCAGAGGGAAGCAGGAGCAAATTTACCAAAACTTTTCTTCAAAAAAGCTTGAATATGACCTGAAATTTTGTCTTTTAAGAGTGGGGAAATTTTCTGCTTGCTTAATTTCAGTTAAAAGTTGGTTTGCTTAAAGAACTGACATGTGTCAGATATGTTCATGTCTGCCATGTAAACCAGCAAAAATCATCGTTATTTCTCATTCAGATGTAAAATAAAATGTTCCAACTAGGACAGTTTTCCCCAAAATGATTTATTAAACAATTAGAGAAGGGGGGTTTGACTCGTGTCACTGTTTTTCATATCATATTTTTAAGTAAAGATTTTATTGAGATGAAAGTGACCTTATAGACCCTCTCTGTTGAGAGCAACATAAAAATCATTAAGTTCTTGTGTTGCTTTCATTGTTTAAGTTTTAAACTACAGTATTTTTCAGCTGGCTAAGTTTTTGTCAAAACACTTGTGATGTCATCAGCACAATTACTCAATTACCATACTTGATTACAGATGTGAGCTACTGGTACTTTCTTTGAGGCTTTTTTTATGCTACTTTTTACCGATTCTCAATAACATTTCAGGGGAAACATTATACATTTAATTTCAGTTATTATCTGTCATCTGCAGCTAAACAGCTGAAGGAAGGAATGTGATCAAAATATGAAACAGAATGAATGCAGCATGAAGCTAAGTTTTGTTGTAAATTAAATTATTCAATACAACTACAGCTGCCTCAGTCAGCTGACGATTCAGTTAGTCGAAGAAATTAAGTGGCAACTACAGTATTTTAAACATCATGTCAATCATTTCTCATGCAAAAACATTTCATGGTTTCAGCTTCACAAATAGGATTTGATGCTTTTCCTTTAGAATTTTTTAAATTTAGTTTAGATCATTTGAATTTTGGCAATTGTGACAACATTTGCCACTTTTTTCAGAATTTTATACAACCAAACAATGTAAAAAATGATCAGCAGATTAATACATATAGAAACATTTTAGTTTTAAAAAAAATAGTTTGAAATCAAAGCCTCTTCCTAACAAACTTCAGCAGTAAAATCAGGTTTTTATATCAGTGCATGAGTACTGATAATGTAATGATGCCATAGTACTTTACTTTCTAGTACATTTTTCCGTTTATATTTGTGCTTTTTAATATGTAACATTTCAGTGCAGGACTTTCACCTTTTTTGACTTGAACTTTACTTGGAGTATTTCTTAAAAATTTTATTTGTACTCCGAGGAAGTAAAGAATCTAAAAACCTCCTCAAACACTGTAAAAAAGAAGAGTGATAACTCATGTAGCTTTGTTCAAAAATTGTTTGTTTTTTCCTTGTCAAAATTAGGGCCCACACCTAAAGAGATATAAAAATTTACAGTAAATAATAAATGAATGAGTGTAGAAGTTGCACTATTTGCTCAAAAGGCAGAAGCAGAGGATGGAGTGAATGAGGGAGCAGAGAAAGAGGAAGTGAAGCAGCAGGCAGCTTTAAAAGGACGTCAGCTCAGCAGCACAGGTGAACCTCGTCCCATCAACGACCCACTAACGACCCACAGCCCCTCTGCAGGCTCACACCTGAAAGGAGGAAAAAGCAGGGAAAAAAAAGAACTAAACCAGGTCAAATTCACCGCTGATGTTCTACATTTATGAACAAACTGTCCACTTGCTTCAGACTCACATGTTCTCAAACTGCAGTCTTCAATATTGACAGGAAACTTACCTAAATATTTATTTCCCTTTAGGCTCTCTCATGGTACAACACAGAGAAGAAAGTATGTCCTGGATTTTTCCAAAAAGAAAAAACCATACTGAAGGCAACACACATTCAAAATAATAACTTGAAAAAAGAAAAAAGTCTATCTAAAAAAAGCCTTTTAAGGGGTTATAAAATGGTTAGCTTCCCTCTTCTTTATCATTTTCTAATGCACAGCTGCATTAGATGGTTGGTTCAATGCTTTTCTGGTTATTACTAAGAAAAATATGAACTGTTTGGAATGGAAGTGATTTTGTTCAAGTTTCGCAACTTGTTTTTATTACATTTACTTTTTTTCCTATTATCTTATTTTTTTCATTATATTTAACTGCTGTCATAGGAAAAACAACTAAGATCTGATCAATATAAAAAAAAGTGTTTACAACTGGCTGAAGAATTCATGTCATGTTCTTAAATATATCTCAGATGAGTACAGCACAATTTTTTAAAGATAACCATGTGTTGTGCTGTATTTAATTTTGTCTGGAGTGTAATTGAAAACAGCACAAAACTTCATGTTGGGCGCTTCCAATTTGACATCAGCTGATGGCGGCTAATAATGGATAAAAGCTCATCTTAACTAATTCTAATATATAAAAATGTTGTTAGTCTTAAAAGTGTTGTTTGAATAAAGTAAGCATGAAATTAACTATTTCAGAAGGTATGATAAGAATATTTAGCACATTTGTGTCGTGGAATTACCTTTTCAAGGATAAGACACATCAAATGCTTGTTTTTAAGGAACGAGAAGCCTTCAAACTATTTGAATTGTTAAAGTACTGAAAGCTAGAGCTCCGTATGATTCATGAATATTTTGCATGTAAATATCACTTCAATGAGAGGAGCAGAAGTCTGTGCATTTGGACATCTTTTCGACATTTAAAGACATTCCTCTGCCATCTGCTTTTCATAGTCATTAAGCTCTGTTCCCACTCTAAATTATGTCTTGCTGTTTTGGTCTGTCTGTTGTGAGACTTTAAAGTTATGTAAATGAAAATTCAAAAGGATCACTTTATTTGAAAAATGTGAATCTGCAGCTGGGATGTTCCTTTGTAATTCTGACATAAAACACTTGAGTAGATACAAAGCCAGATTTCTCATTTCCACCAACAAAATTCCTGTTTTATGTTATTTACCCCCAAAGCCAAAATAATTGGAGTGACTGACATCTTTCTAAACCCATCTGCTCGAGAACAATGAAGCTTCAACTCTTCAAAGGTTCAACAGAGCATGGACTTTGTCCAAACTGACTCGGGGTGCAAACAAGAATGCCCTGCTTCCAGGACTGAGCTGCATTAATGAGGGGATGGTTTTTTAAAGTGTTTTGCTGATTATGCTGCTTATCCAAATGAGGAGTGGGACCTTTGAAAAGAGGAAGCCATTTATCTGTGCAGGGACAGCAGAGCTGGTCTGGAGAGCCTCACTGTGCTTCTCTTATCACAAAAAACTAGAGGAGATTCAGTGCACGAAGGCGCCCATTTGATCTCAACGTGGTGACTGTCTACTGTCAGTTTTATATATCCAGCGTATTTCGCCATCCCACCGCTGTAATAAACTGGACAATCATTACTTGAGCGTTATTTTGCAATGTGCACATATGGGCTTAGCTGTGAAAACGACAAGCTGGAGGAGCCACTTGGCCCGCTGTCGAGAAGTTGTCAATAATAGCGTGAAAGGTTTTCACCCCATGACTAGCAGAGAATATTTCCATGAAATATTCTCCAGATTCAGAATAATAAACAGCATGCCTGTTCTGTCCCCGAGCAACAGCGTGCTATGATCACACACAGGCCGTCTGTCAGTGCAGAAATCATCATTACCGCAGCAGTGCTTCTAAAAAAAGATGAAAGACTGCATCTGGAGCGGTGAGGTGGCCCTTAGCAGGTCTGTTGCACCATTGCGTGCTATCTGCTCCATCTTCTAAAACCTCAAGGTGGAGAGGATGAACAAAAACACATGTGACCTGGGAGGGATTTCACACTGCAGAGCCAGGTCAGGTCATTCTCCATCATCCTTTGTTTCAGGTTGGTTCTTTGAACCTGGGGGCCAGAAGCCTGCTAACTCCATCATAAACACAACATGAATCTTTCAAGCCATTCTGGTATGCAGCCAGGATATTTCAATAGCCAATACATTCAGTTTTGTAATGGTAGAAGATGTAACCGTAACTCACAAAGCTGTAAATCAGCTCACCTGTAACCCAAAATGTTGGTGGATTTTAGTGTCATTCAGAAAAGTACAACATAAAAACAAATGGAGGATGTTCATGTTTAGCACATTAACCATAAATTACATGTACTTCATGTCACAGTCAACAATTTTTACAACCTGCTGCCATGTTTAGAGTTTTGAGTGTGTTTTTTCCATTTTTCAGAAGTTAGATTAATTTCTTTCCTCTTGATACTCAATATCGTTGATAAAAAAGCTGCTACAGGAAACTCAGTCCCTGACCCTTCATGTTCAGTCGAACTGGAGATTTCTGTAAATAAAAACGCCAAGAGAAAAAAATGACTTGACTTTTCTTGTTGCAAGTCTGGCATTAGGACGTTCCTGTCTGTCTTTAGTAAGTGATTTTGTCTTCCTTGGTGAGGAGGAAACAGGTTTTACCCATCCTGAGTGGTGGAGCTGGATTATATTAAGCCCTTTTGCAAAGCTGGTGGTGATATTTGTTGTTTGAAGTCTCTTCTGTTTTTGCCGATTCCGGTCTCCTGTTGATGTAGGTGGTTTGAATTTAATCGTGGATAAAAAGATAAAAACAAAGATCAAAAACGGTTAAACATCCAAAAAAACCAAATTAAACATTTTCAGGGGTTTTGTTCATTTGTTTGCTTTGTTGTGTGTGTTTGTGTGTGTGTGTGTGCATCACAATTCAACATGATCCTTTTCATTTAATAACAAATTGAAACTGCAGTAAAGTGAGTACTTTGAGACTTCTTTTGCCCTCATTACCAGCCTTCTATTTAAAAAATAACTTAATAAACATATTAAAAAAAAAACTTCCTGAAGTACTGTTATAAAAGATGGATTTGCAGTCTGTGTTTGAACCACTTGAGCTTGTTCCTCACAAATTCCATCCTAACTGGAAAATTTCAGACAAATAAAAATTTTATGATCCATAGTTTTCGATTGATCATCAAATCCTCCATATTAAAAGGAAAATACATTGTTTTTCCATGCCCAAAAGGAAATAAGGAGGTGATTTCTGATCCCTTTCGGCAGGATAAAAATCATTTATGTGTTCCCTCCAAAGCTAATAATAAGCATTGTTGAGAAATAAACCAGCATTGAGATGTGGGAACCTGTTAGGCTAAGACACAAAAAAGACTTGTTAGGTTTCAGGGAATCATCATGGTTTGGGTTAAAATAACCACTTCCTTAAGGTTTGGTCATCTTTGTCATCCTTTGTACAATAATTAATACAACTTGTATTTTGTGTCTGAAAAACATTTAACAAGCTCAACTAACTACAAACACAAATCTACAAATTAAAATATGGACATTTTTTTAATATGCTACAATACAGTGGGCTTAATAAGGAGATTAAATTGCAGAATAAGGCCCTTTTAAAGACCATGCACATCTACAGAGGTGACCTCAGTGTTTCTGGCTGATGGACCTCTGCTTAGGTTGAAGCTGGCTGGAAATATACTTTCTACCCCAACAGGTGCAACTAATGCTGGAGTTGAGGTGATGTCATTCAAATAGTCGGCTCACACAGTCCTGAGAGTTGGTCCAATCAGCCGAAAGTGAAAACACCTGTGCAGTAAAGGACCATGAACATAAAGGTGCTTGATATGGTGCCTGGGTAGATTCACATTTTTATGATATTACAGAAAATTTATTGCCATTTTTTTGTGCGTTTCACAAGAGAATTTAGAAACATTCTCCAACATCAACCTACTGATATAGTAGTTTTGAGATTACTGTCAATTGACTAAATGTTTGGAGTTTAAAGTATAAAAAAAAAAGAAAAAATCCCCCTCTGCATGTTAACCGACTCAGATGTTTTATCTTTTTATTTGCTTTTTTTGTGTTGGAAAGACTTTAAAAACCCAAAGAGATTCAGTTTAATGATAAAACAAAGAAAAAAAAGCTGCAAATCTTCACAGTGGATCAGCAGGAACCTACAAATGTGTGCCGTTCTCATTTAGAAAAATAAGCCTAATGTGTTTGGGAAAAGGGTGATTTGAGACATCATATCTCTATTGCCGTCCAGCATCTCATATTACTTGCTTTCGTCCGTTGTATGTAATTGTGTTATCTCTGTCGAGCCCTTCCCTTCCCAGCTGGTTAGCAGAAGTGAGGTGTAATTGTTGGATGAAAGGCTTCCAATTAAGAGGGAACATGTAGGTCCTGATGTTAACGTTGTGTCCTGACGACGCTGGTGGCCACCGAGGCGAGCTGCATAGCACATTCTCATACTGTGGGAACTTAATACAACACTTTGACACATGGCTATGGCTCAATATTGACTCCTTTAGTCATTAATGGCCTTTGCACAAAGTCTTTTGTACATTATTTTAATAGCAGAGCAGTGCTGATGTAAGGGGGGGAGCAGTGATTGCAGTGGATTCTCCCTGCATGCCGTAATTTGTGAGTATTATATTGATAACCTGCATTCAGCTTCACTTGTGTGTTTGTGTGCACTCTTGTGTAATAAGAAATGATGCCATATGTAACCGAGGCCAAAGGGAATACAATTTCAGCCAGACGCTTAAGTGAATCACCAACTGTGTTGCATGTGAAGTGTACATTTGCGTGACTTGTTTATTGCCCACATTCAGCTTCGTGACTGTCTTCCATATTTGTGCCAAGTCTGAGGCCACGTTCTTCAATCTCTCCCATTTGTTTGTGGAGAAAGTGGCTTGTTTTCCTCACTGGGTAATTCTGGTTTGTCTGACGTCCACTGGGTGACCTTGGAGACGTATGTTACAGTATATAAATACAGTACTAACTCAATGTGTGCAACAGAGGATTTGAAATCATGTCCACTTGATTTCTACTAGATTCTGGTTCTCCTTTCAAAACGATGATCTTCATGTGTTTACAGTATATTCTAATATCTATGAAAATTAAGTAATATTTAGCCTCTATACTGAGAACTCAGAAAAAAACCAAAGATACAGAATATTTTCTCTTTGCTAACTTTTTGGAAATTTGAAGAAAAATGTAACTTCCTCAACATTTGAGAACACAACGACTAAACCAGGATCCTTGAGTAAAAGTCAAAGTTGTGCTGAAACAGCATCAGATTTAGTGTCTGTTCTCCTCCAAGAAGTTCTGGAAATAAGCATTTCAACTGGGATTTCAACAGCCATGCATCAATATAAAACATGACTGGGTAGATGGGGATTGATACTAAAAGCCATTTTATTCCATAAAGGTGTAAAATCAGGCTAAAACTGTAAAAGTACCATCAAGTTTCATTTACAACTCAAATTCATGCCAAATGTCAGAGGCCTCATTTAAAAAACAGAGCTTAACTCAAGCAGAAAACCATGTATAAGTAAGTTATTTATAAAATCTCACTTCGACATGGAAATGATCTTATCTGTAAGCAAAGTCTAGACTTAACGTAAGTTATTTTTCCTGCTAGTCATGTAGGAGTATCGCAACTTGGGACACAAAGGAGTCCAAAACTGTGGTTAACCTTTGACGAGCTTCATGAACAATGTGAAAGGAATTATCCAGTAAAAGTTTGAAGAATTAGCAGCGGGTTGCTTCATGTCTGTATGACTACGCTTTTTTTCCATTATAGTTTAAGGTCAGACTTTTTACTTTCAATATCAGCCAGATTTCTGTCTTTGTGACCTATCTTGTTCACTGCAGCAGCAACACACACTCCCAAGCTGCATTTTTGGATTTGTTTGTCAAATCAAAATACAGTCTTCCAAATAACTCATGTTTTCTGGCTTCAGTCTTCTCCACCATACCACCATCTTGTCTTCCAAAAGTTTTATTTCTATACTGGCATTATATAAAGGGCCATCACACTGCAGGTGCCATCACTTTAAGATGATGTAATTTTATGATTTTAAGATTTAAATCAGAGCTAAAGTGTTGAGAAGATCTTGTAATAAATAAATAAATAAATAAATAAACCATGTACTGGCTGTTTTTTTGTATTCTGAAGTAATAAACTATGTTTCCAAAATTCTGGCTTGTATCAAAATACTCGACAATAAAAAATGAGGTAAACTTAGCTAACGTAGTACAAAAAACAGAGTCCTTGTCAGAGCTGTGTTGATTAATACAAAACATGCTTGATATTTTTTTGACAAAAACAAAAATTGATGAATTCAAATGAATTCAATTGCACCATGTGGCCTCGTTGCTGATAAATCCATAAACTACTAGCATATTGAGGGTAAGTGTAACTGTTATCAAAGTAGCCTAACATTACTGTGCCTTTTAAGCAGATCAGCTTACATAACTGTATGCCTTTAGCTGAACTTCTCATGTTCAAACTAGCCATGAACTCACATGCACCTCTGAAAACCCCATTCAAATCTGTCACATTGATGTTGGAGTAAAAGGAAATGGAGATTTATTAATAAAAAAAAAAAAACACACAACTTTAACTGAAAGAAAGTGGATCAGTCATTACATTCATTTCCCTGCACTCTTGTTATTTCAAAATTGTAATTGCAGAGTGAGTGGGTGGCTGATAGAAAATGCCTGGAAATGCCAAAAGGTCTCATTTAATACTAAACTGGCTGGGTGATAGCCTTTAACAGATTCTATTCTCCTTGTTTTTCGCTCCGTCTTTTTTAGATTCTCCAGAAGAAAACGTTTGCTTTGATGTTGAATTCTACAGAATTGATGTTTTAGATTAAAAAAAAAATAGTTCAGTAATTGCTTTTTTTCTAATCTCTTTTTAAATAAAACTAAAGAGACTTCTTTGGGGCTCTCATACCGACGTGCAGGCCTCTCTTGCACTCTTGTGGATCCATGTGTTGTGTTTGGCACACTGGCTGAGCACATAAATGTGTTTGGCAGATCCATAGAGTCGTTTTGTGACTCATTCACAAGTGTTACATGTTAGGCTTGAGGAGTCAAACTCAGCTGGTTTACAATTTGTCAAAGGTGCCCTTGCCAAAAGGCCCTTTTATTTTTATGACAGCGCCAATCAAATTTACAGGAGGGACCTCTGAACACTTCTATGAACTTAAAAAGGGTCAGGCCTTAAAAATGCTGGGTCTTTAAATCTGATGACATGTATATCTTTCCTAAGAGGATTGGACTATTTGCTTCAGTCAGCACTCTCTGATGAGGAAGTGGGACCACATGCCAGAAATAATATGTTAATTATCAATATTGCATGTTAATGTCTCTGTACATTTTCCTGTCAAGCAGTGAAAAAAGAAAGCTGCAAATTATAGGAAACTAAGTAGCTTTCAAACAATGGACTTGAAAGTGTGAGTGCACAAATAAAATCTGTTGCTTTGTTGGCATCGGTGGTGATACAGCTGATAAAGCTACTTGTAGCTTCACATCAGTGATTGTGTTTTTAGCCATGCTGGCAAAATCGTATTAGAAATTAGAAATGTCAGATGGTCCACTACTTTTGTCCTGACTGAACAGTCCATTAACTATCGGATTTCCAAGAATTTTTTGAACAGAAACTCATGACAGGCATTCATAAATAAGAAATAACTTGGATCTCATGAATTTTCCTCAATCCTCAGGCCAATTTTTTCCAAAACTTTGGTTTACATTTGCACTTGATGTTTTGTGTTAATTGCACATAGTTTGCTAAATGCAAATGTTAAAATGCAAATATGCTGCACAACTTTAGAGGTAAAGTTAAACTGTTGTGCATCACAGACTGGGTGTGACATATTGTAACAGATTTTGTCTTGAAATATCTGTTTGTACAATAATGAGAAACTTTGTGCACAGAAAATATGTGTATGTGCATCTTTTTTTTGACAAATCAAGATTTCAGTGAACAAAGGTACAGGAATGCATAACTTAAGCAACAGTATTTTTTTATAATAAAGTCTGTTTCCATGTCTTTTCAGGCTGCTTAGAAATGTGCATAGTTACTGACTTCCAAGGAACTTACTGTGACACATTAGGTTTGTCCTTTTCCAAGGCCAAGCAGCCCTCCAAGTTTTGGAGCTGAGGGACTGCAGAGTGCATCAGCAGACGATTGTTAACAGCACCAGCGTGTTTCAGACGACAGTGTCTCTAAGACTGGGAGGAGGTGTTCAGACAGCAACAATTAAGAGTCCCATCTGAAGAGTGATCATCATTTCAGTGCCACTTTTATATACTTTCCCACAGCCTGTCCCCTGCCCGCTGGGACTGCCGATGCTATCTGCTGCCAAGTGTTTACTTCAAATGTTAAAAGATGGACATCAAGAAAAATTTTGTTGTGTTGACCACATTTAAAAATATGTGACTGCATTATACCGTGGCTGAAATATGTCATTAAAAATTATCCCTGGATGCTTTGGGTTTTGCAGATTTATAGGAGAAAGTTAGACACAAGTCCAAATTATCTACAAACTGATACAAGTGGAGCTAATCCAAACACTGACCCGCCCTGTGATTGAATATAATTACAGATGGCCTTCCCAACATCTCATTGACTAAAGTGGAGCTTGCGTCAGATTTTAACTAAGCAATATTTTTAAAAAAAGAGGCTAGAAAAGCTGCTTATCATTTGTCCATTTTGATTGGAGCTACTGGATGACCTAACTGGTTTTTTGTTTTTGTTTTTTTAGAGATTACAGCGTGCTCGTCAACCCAGACTGACCATGATTTCGAGGTAAAGCTGGGTTCAGCTTAGATCAAGAGGTCACATCCTTCAGTATTTGTCAAGTTGATACACTGTTGGCAGCATAATTGAAAGGCAGGAGGTTGTCGGGCTGGCGGCGCAAGCACTTTACAGAGTGTTGTTTTCTTTGGGCGCATGGTGAATCTCGAACTGCATATTTTTCTTTTTCCTGTATGGATTTCACATTTGCATGGAAAAATCTTTCTTGTGTGTTTGGATTTCCATTGTGTGGACAACATAAAGGGCTCTGGGATGGGATGTGGGAAAAGGGAGTGTGCAGTTTGCCTAAGTGCATGTTTTTATGTCTATTTGACAGCCTTGGTCAGTGGCTGATGTCAGTACATGCACAAAGTTAACGGCCATCCTCTTTCCTACTCTTAAATTCACTGAGGGAAACCAGTGAATGGCTGCTACTGCAGACATCCCGCAATATAAAAATGTGGAACACCTCCAGTACATACAATGTTCAATCATTATGCTAAGCCCGGAGCACTTTAAACAACCAAAAAATTAAACATTTGTGGTTGCAAAGATATGCTAAAATGACTTGAAAGCTTAAATTTGATCAAGAATCTCTGTAATGTGGACTGTAAACCTGCTTGCCCTTTAATTTGAAAATAAGGGCTGATTTTCGTATTTCAGTGGTTCCTTAAACACTATTTTGAGAGGAAGTATCTCAGTCATATGATTTGTCCTGACAAATTGTGGTCACGAACCAATTGGCCAAACAATCACTGTATAACTTTCACAGATGTATTTTTTCAAACTGGAAATGGATGTGTGCACAAAATGTATCCGATTTTATACTCAGTGCTAATTGTTTGTGTGAAGGTCAGATTTTCCCATGACTGCTCTTCGGTCTTCTGTAGCAGGCACTGACTCAAATGTGGATATTGGCTTTTTCCTAAAATAAAATCAATAAACATATCTTTTTTATCATGCACATCCGTCTTCCCCAGTCATTTTTCTGTCTAGGCTCTGCCCGGGTTAACAAAGTTTACTAAGGCAGACCTTTCGTGGAAATAGAGTCTCGCCGCTTCAGCTGAGAATGAAAGGTACCTGAGCACTTTGTCGCCTCATCAAGTCTGCATCATGACCTTAGGGGAAGCCTTTGACAAATGCAGGGTGTTGTCTCCAAATTAAACTTCCTAAAAACCTGGCACACTCGCTTTCCCCATTCTTTTCTCGGTTCCCCTCTTTATTGCTTTTTCCGGCTTCTTTCGTTGTTGCACAAATGTCCTGAGTATGAGGTGTTTAATAAGTGTCCACATTTCCTCTGCAAGAGGAAATAATAACTCATTATTTCAATAAACAAAATGTACTACTATCCCTCAACAGCTAATGAGAGAAAAGTGTGTTTGGCACATGCATGTACTGTAACAATGATATGCCAGGTGCTGCTATTTTGTTATTGAGACTGTCTGGCAAAGACGGGACCTTGGCATGAACCGAGGCAGTCATAATTTTGCCCGACACTTAGCAACTGAGCGTGAGAGTTTTTTTTTTTTTTCTTCCTGGGTTATAATAGGAACTGACCTTCTGGTCATAAGTATGGAGTCATTGACTAAATATTGGAGTATGAGGTAAAGAAATTTTGAGCTTAAAGCAAACGTCTGCAGTTCAATTGTTCCTGCTCATCTCTTGTACATCATAACTCAGATATGTCAAGCTACCTGCGGCCGGCTTTGCAGGTCTGGATCAAGGTAAAAGTCAACCCTGATGACATCGAAGGTATGAGGCTGTTGGCATTAAGGACTGAAATACCTTTCACATCCCTGTGACTGATGTCACCTCCACAAGCTAAATAAAGCCATCCTGGGTCTTGTTACACATGCAAGTTATCTGAGCGATTAAACTTTATACCGCGCACAAAAGTGAGATGGACTACAGTAGACAGTTTTCAATATAGATATGGCAAGAGAAGAACTTGTCATTACTTTGTTGTGTCTACTGAATATACAGTTGTGTAAATATTTAGCTTTTCACTTAAAGATCCCCCACACTCAAAAATGTGTTTTTCATTTGTTCATGTTCCCCAAAATGTCTGACCTTGACCTTGACTGACTTGTGCAGTTTGTCACTAGAGATGTGTTTTTACATTCCTCTATTAAAAGGGTTGAATGTCTGTGCTGTTCCCCGAAATCTGAGATTCAAATGTGCCCAAGGCAATCTAGATTTGGTACGTCATAAGGCAAAGCCGATCTCTGTCCAACATACAAATGCTACTTCTGCCAATGAGCTGGTTTTCAGGCGAACTTGGGTAGCTATCAAGATAAACAAATATGACATGCAATATAATGAAAACACACTGTAACACTGAGCAGATATTTTTGTATGTTTCACTACCACTAACACCGCGTAAGCAAGAGACGGTTACTAGCTAACAAGATAACAAACACGAACTTAGAGACGCTAATACACTTAGCATTGTGACATCTGCTAGTCACAATAGATTCCTCATCTGTTTCTTTGTCTCACTGAGGCTAATATATGAGGCTATATGTGGCTGAATCTTTCTAATGCTACCACTAATGCTAATGCTAATGCTAGCTAATGTAAGCCTTCTTGAGGCACACTGCTCTTTCACCTGTCAACCTAGCACATGCAGGGTTCTGTGATTGACTGACTGATTGATTCAGAGTTTCTCAATAAGGAGTAAAGAGAAGAAATGTTCTGCCCATCCGGCTTTTACTCTCTATGTAGGTAAACCAGCTTAAACAAAACATTTATCATTTTAAACCAAATATTAATTTTAGCAAAGTAACTGTAAGGAAAAGTTTAAGTTTGCATTTAAAATTAAAGGTACGTACAAAAATATAAGCAACAAAAAGGATCTAAAAATATCAACTAAAAGTACATTTTGTGCAAAATGACTAATTTAAGAGAATAAAAGAATAAGTGAAAAACATAAAAGGGAAACAAATTGTACCTACTACTACTGTAAATGATATTAAGCCAATAAGTTAACAGGTATGAGACACAAGAAATCAATAAATTTAAAACTCAGTTCGCCCTGTTTTCTTTGTTCATGCCCCTCTTCACAGGGAGGTCAATGTGCAGAGTCAGCAACAGGGGATTAAGTTTCATCCTCAAGGACTCTGCAGCAAAGTGGATGTTTGCCAAAACCAGGGCTTGAACCTGGCTTCTCCAGTTAAAGGACAGCTGTCTCCGTCCTAACCGCAGTAACTCTGGCAGCAGCGGTATCACCGTCACCATGGAATGGAAAGAGAATCCCTGACCCAAGTGCAAAAAACAATAGAAGATATGACATGGGAACGTCTCAACTCTCTGGTTCTCCAACATTGAACACCACGAGTCAGACCAATGAGGGATTCCCCAGTTCAAACCTGGGAATTGCCCTTCATCCTGTCTTTTCTTCCTGTCCTACGGGAGATCACGGTCAGGGATCCCCACACTTGTTGAAAGTGGAAAATGATTGTCCTGTGTCATTTGTCTGGACAGTGACTGATAGTCTCTCCACATACTCCAAAGACGTAAAGGAAAAGGAATTTCCATCAGGGTAAGCAGACGTGGAAAGCTCCGTTACAAGTCGGAACCTAAGTATGGAGACGTGGTCACTTTAGCTCTGTTCTCACATGCTGACTCCTTCAAAACATCTCAGTCAAAGGAAAATGTGAGTGAATGGATGTCAATCACTAATTTTCTGATGACATAAAGTGATCTTTTTTGTGAACCACTTTATGCATCGGGGCACACCTCCTGCAGCACACTCCCTTCCTGTTCTCAGCTCAACAGAACTGTCTCTTGGTCTTTGTGATAAAAGTCTCTCTCCTTAAGACATTTAATAAACAGTACTGAAATATTAGAGAGATGATTGAGCCTTGATCCACTTTTACACCATACTGACAACAGTCAGACGCTCAGACACTACATGCCAAACCTCCTGATTTTAATATAAGAGAGGGTTTTTTGTAAGTTGGTAGATTCAGTACACTGTCTTGAGCATCATGTTCTTGGTGCTTCTTTTTGACAGAAAATTGTTCCTGACTCATGTGTTCTCTGTGCTTTCTTGTCACCTATCTGACTAATCTCCATATGAGCCCTGTACTCATGATTTTACCTCATTTGGAAAGGCTTTCATTCCTCCAGTATCTTCATCATCCACTGCTGTCTGTAGATTGGCCTAATATAAACATAGCTTTCATTGTAGCAGGGGGTCAGTTCAGTGAACACAAACATCCCACTCCTCAAACCTATTCTTTCTGTGTCTTTTTCCTCCAAGACCTAGACAAATCCACACCCAGCAGCCTCAAACAGTCCTAAAGTGCGTAATGCAGGAGCACAAGGACAAAGAGCTCCCTGACCAGTGGAGCTCTTTCTTTTGTTTAATCAAGGTTTGCATTCTTTCTCCCAGCCCCGGCCTGCTCTGTACTACATGGGTGCAGCTCCAGTGGCTTAGGCCACTGGTGGCACCTGTCTCCTCTTCAGCGCCAGGCCGGGGAGACTGCCCTGCCTTGATCCCTGCGCTAATTATTTTCAAAGCAGCCGGGATTTATATCACACTCATGCAGGCGCCAGTAGCGCTATGGCTCCCCCAGGAACCAGCTTTTCTGGCTTTTCTCTCTTGCTTGGTGAGCAGAGATTGTTACCATGGACGTGAGCTGCGCTCGGGCACCACAGAACCATCTGGCCAGTTGGTTGAGTTTGGATGTTTTCCAGATTTGGATTGCTTCAGTACTTGTATAAATGGTCCCAACATTCGTTTCTCAGCAACTCAGCAGGGTTATTAACAGAATCATAGCAAACAGAACAGAAATAATTTCTCCCTCTTAGTGAAATAGACATGTGTGTTTAGCAGGTATGCACTTGTATTACCATTGGAGGAGCTTCAGAAGAATATCTTTTGAATACAGTACAGAACAAACTCCAACACAGACAGACCTGCTGCTTCCTGAAGTCACAGAAAGCAAGTCAGTGAGACTATGAGCAAAGTCTTTCACAAGCTTATTGATCAGGCACTTTTTAAACTGTTCCTTTATACAGACTGGTAGAATTAATTCAAAAATACTTCTTATATAAAGCTAAGCAAGAAAATAATTCTTGATTTTAAAAACGAAAGTTTTACCATGAAAAAAAATCTTAACTTAGTATCCACTTGCCAGTTTTTAAGAGCTTCAACCACATCTCAGATTTCTCTGTCAATTGAACAACAGTATCAAGTTTAACAGAGTGTATATTAAGCACAGTGTTATGATGCTGTGTGCACAAATTATTTCTTGCATACATAACCTTACATCACTCTCAGTTCCGTTATTATTCAACATATTCAAGGTTTATCTCAGTGTGCACTAATGCATCACATGCAGCAACATAAAGTCATTTCTTTAAAGAACATTAGTTCTTTTGTGGATCTCAATTTAAACTCAAGGATAAAATCTTCAAAAACAACACAAAGGAGAAACTTCTCTGAATCAGTGCTCACTGTAACATGACTTTATGTAACACTAAGCAAGCCAACATCACATTACATCACATTTTAACC
Organism: Acanthurus leucopareius; assembly: GCA_029814765.1. NCBI lineage: Eukaryota > Metazoa > Chordata > Actinopteri > Acanthuriformes > Acanthuridae > Acanthurus > Acanthurus leucopareius. Next base: position 4,925,332 of record JAQMCX010000009.1, on the reverse strand, counting down.
AAATCAGGTCATTTTTTGTCATTTTCAAAGGCAATTTTATTCATGAAATTTGTGAAAGTATCCTCCAATGACAGTATCTAGTAATTACCATCTTATCAAAAAAACTTAATATAAAAAGGAGAGTAAATAGAGTCTGATTCTTAATATGAAGCTGGATTTGCAGCATGCACTTCAATTTTCCCCTTGGTAAGCCAATATGAAGCCAGTGCACTTTCTTTTTCTGTTTTCAGGTACTCGAATTCTTCCCAAGCTGACGCAAGGTCCAGGATGTAAAACCTGCCCGTTTTTAAATAGGTGAAACATTATGGTTCAGCAGGTTGTAAAACACACAAGAACTTGAACTGTGACCTTTTTTTTTTTTTTCTTACAGTAGCCTCTTTTTCTCCCCTTTTTGTTTTGTGCAGAAGCCATTCTGGATCATTAATTTTACGGGCTCCCCGGAGCTCGCTGCATTCTTTTTGATGTTTTCTGATACACTGCACTTAACATTCCACATGTACTTCTCGTCACTCTCAGGCCAGACCTGACTGACAAATAAGTTATATCCCATGCAACACGCACTTATCTGAGCCTAGGGGAAAGTAAGGAAAAGGCATGTGTTCTTGGCTCTTGGCCATCCTACAGTACACAACTCAGATAAGGTCTCCATTTAATGATGTTGCTGGAGGAATGAGGCGAACTCGGTGGGGTCAGTGTACTCTTGACTCTTGCAGCACACATGCAGCCACACCTACAGAATATAATGGGGCAATTGACACAGGTTCACTTCTGCGCTGCGAGGAATCTCCTTCCTTGAGCTGTGGCAAATCTAGGAAATATATTTGTCCCGATGGCACAATCGATACCTTTTAAAACTCTTAAAATAAAGACCAAAATCACAATGCTGGGGTGGTCATGAAAAGAAGATACACAAAAGATACACAAAAATGAGAACAATATTTTAGATTTTTTTGCACTTAACAGAAACCGACCTAAATACATTTCATGGCCTAGTTTGCAAACACACTGATTTCCACCATACATTACTCTTTTGTTTCCATTATTTCATCAACTGCTCAGTCATATGCAGCTCCTGTAAACTCAGTGCTGTGTTTGTAACACATTTTATTAAGAAAGAAAGACTAGCTGCAGCATTTTTCTATCTCTGTTTCATGGTCCGATTTGAAGTGGCAGCAAATGACCAGACCGCCAAAACTCACAAAAATGATAAGTGCTGTTACAATTTAATCACATGGCTGTAAGTTAAAGCAAACACAATTAATATGGGATCTGATTTCTTAGCTATAGATTAATTTCCATTACAGTTTGACTTAAGAGCAAACTACACCAGTAACTGTAAGTATGGTGATAAAGATCCAGCCATTTCCCCTTAATCTTTTTACTCTCTCTTTCTCCATTTTAGCCATTGTTATGAAATGTTTACACTTCCCAATCTGGCAGGTTCATAAAGGCATGTTTGTCTCTAATTGAAAAACTGGCAGGGTTGCTGTTTCTCCTTATTGCCTACAGGTAAAAAGCCTTAAAGACATTCACTCTGCATCCCAAAGGAAGCGCAGAAAAAACAAACCACCGTGTTTGACCTTTGCAGGGACTCTTGTAGCAACAGGCTCCTCTTACAACTCATATCAGCTTCCATTGAAGTACAAACAAAGGCTCAGTAATAGTGACCAAACAGACAGACTGAGCAGAAGTCTGGTACAGATTTATGAACGTGAAGCAGATCCAGACAACTGTTAGACACGAAGTATGATCTAAAACAAAAAATAATACTTTTAAGTGGTTTTCCATGCAGAGAGTTTTTGGACAAGTAGTAACAGCATAAATTTGATTATATCTTTCAAAAAAAGTCTTAATTTATGGATTTATGGATAAATTTGATTAATAAAAGTTCACATTTGGACATAAAAAGTCACATATTTTCTAGCTTATATCCACAGTGACACTGGACAGGATGGTACTGCCAGGGGAGTAGCCCATTACAACTGATTTTATAAATATTTAGGCTTAGCCACATTAAGCTGATTTGGGTACTTTACTCTGCTGGTCTGCCGTGAACACTTGAGTCTAAATCTGCTTAATTCGTACTGTGCCACTCCGCGCGAGTTTTGCATTCTCTTGAGATAATATAAATGCCTGATTTTGCAGTTACGTCATCATGCATTTCTTTATATTTAATATGCAATACATAGATGCTGTGAGGCTTTTTACTTAGTCGCTGATGACGATTTCTTAGAATTTGATCTGCTGTTTTTGGAGGCTCTGAGCACAAGGAAGGCTCCCGTCATCAGCAGGGAAAGTCTGAGCAGATCCTCGATAATTGATTTGGGAGGCCAAAGACCCTATAAATCCTGGCAGTTTTGAATTAGGGGTGAGTAAGTATCCAATACCAGCTTATTGTGGCGAGACAGCGGAGATGTTGTGGTCAAGGGCTAGGCTAAACTCTCCGGTTGAAGGGTAGTGATCATTGTGGTTGACTGAGAGAAACAATTACTGGAAGATTAAAAAGGGGTTCAAGAAAAAAAATGTGATGAGCATTATGAAGGGCTGAAAGAGACATGTTTGTTTTTCTACTAAATGCTCCGGTGCGTTTAAGAGTTTCGACATTTTTGTGGAGCTCAATCAAAAAAATGGGATGCAGACAAAAAGACTGTGGTTTATCTTTGATCCCTTGTCTCAAGGTGCTGCCTCTGACCACAATGCAAAAAAAGGAATTTGAGTTTGTAATAAAATTAACCTAAATGGGTTTGTTTTGTACCAACCACTGGACAGTTTGTGAGAAAAAGAAATGATTGATCCGTTTCAGCAAGACTATGAGTCTACATGCTAGTGTCTCATTGAGGCTATTCGGTTAAGCTCTGGGCTAGATGCTAAAGACAGCGTGCTAGCCCCCTTATTGTGACTAGCATGTATAAGTTAAGCAGGTATAATGTTTCCATGGTCACTTTTGTAGTTTATGCTAGCATTTTCTAGTCAGCAATAAACACTATAACAGTTGAAGCTAGTCTTTGTTTTGCAGGTATTTGATCACACTCTAAAGTATGGTGATGCTGTATAGAAAGTAATGGGATCATCAGCTGTTACAGTTTATCCTAATGGGGCAAGAATGTGTGTGCCAAATTTGATGGAAATCCATTTGGAGGATGTTCAGACCTTTCACTCAAAACTGAAATATTTAAAAAACTAAGGGGGTCACGAAAGAAATTAGGATTCATCCACCAGGAACAAAAAATGTCTAATTTCTAGTGTGCTAAAAAAAAAACTTGACTTTTTGGTGGTGCTAGAAGAAAAGTCAGGGAATCATCAGACTCACTGGGATTCATCTGCTGAGGGGGGTGAATGTCTGTACAAAATTTCATAGCAATCCATTAAATTATTGTTGACATATTTCACTGTGAACCAAAGAGCTTCCATGCTAACATCCTTAAACCACAACTAGCTACAAAAACAACGGTTGTGATCCTCTGCCTCAGCTCATGTCTCCAGCTCCTTGTTGTTCCTCCAAAACCATGTTTCTCACTTCATCTTCCATTCACCTGTTCATCCCGCCCATTCACACACCTGTTTCCACTGATCATTAGCCCTGCTGTGAGCTTCCCACACCTGCATCTCATCCAGTAATCAACCTTCAACTACATGTATCAGTCCACTGGCTTTGTTCTTTTCTCACATCATCTGCTTGTGTTTGTGTTTCAGTTTCAGTTTCAGTGTGCTTCTTAAAGATTTTGTTACTTTTATATCCTGAATTTTCCGTATTTGTTGAATACTGTTTGCTCCTGCTTGTTCACCCACCTGTTAGCTTGTTCATGTTAAATGCACCATCACAGCATCACCTTTTTTGTGTCTGCATTTGTGACGGCGAGGCTAAAACATTACTTTGAAAACAAATATTGCATGTTTATATTTTAGTGAAAAAGGCACCCAAAATATTTACAGTGATTCCTTATCGAAAGTCCCTCCTTTTCTGTGCATCAGCGCCGCAATTCAATCTGTGGAGAGCCAGTTACTCTCACTAGCCTCTCCCTCACTGAATCTGCTATCTTGGGCAAAATTCTTAACACAGCCACCGAAGAGCCAATGACAAGCTGGTCACACAAGTATTATGTTTTATGTTTTCCCCATTGCTGTCTAATGTTTCACATTGAGGTTGGGACCATCAAGCAAACTACAGCTCACAAAAGAATGGGCCCATTGATTCCCAGAGGAATAATTTTAGTGGAGGGAGTATTTAGCACAGGCCCAGCTAGAAAGAGCTATTAGCTGCTTCTCCAGCTCTGTGATCCATGACTGGAGAGGCTCAGTGTGAGGAGAGAAAGAGGACCCTCGCCTGGCACAGCATCCACACTCATTTTACCCTGCACAGGCAGGGTGCTGCTGAAGTCATGTTTCATGGTCTCATATCAGCCAGAAAACCATGGCCAATACTACTTTCTTCTAATATATTTCATCCAAAGCCTAATTTTGCAACCTTTTTCTCCTGATATCCTAGCACAAAAAAGAGAAATGGCCGGTTGCTGCAACATAGCAAACCTATGATAGATGTAGATATAATATAAATAATGCCAGTGTGAAGGAAGCCAATACATTTGCTTCTGAGTACATTCAGATCTTAGTCTAGCCAGGACCCTCTGAGATTGGGCCTGAATTCCTATTTCTCAGGAGAAACCAAAGTGGTCCATCATTACCTCCTCCAAACTCCCCCTTTTCCCATTTCAGCACCACACTGAGCTAAGATATCAGCTAACACATTATCCTCTTAGCCCCGGAGACTGATAGCCAGCGAGGGCCTCGAGCCAGGAGCAGCCATACAGGTCAGGGAATAAAACAGGCGTTACAGTTACAGCAACAGTAAATTTAACACAGATCAGATCAGATATTGCTGACTTACTGATATCTCAAACAGTTGCAATGCATGCAAACCTCATATTAATTTTCCCTTCTTTTGCAATAACTTTTGCTAAAAACAGAAAATGTGTTTTTCTTGCAATCATCCATAAATACCTCTAACACTGAGTTTACAAATCTTGTTATTGTTAACTTTTGGATTTAATAATTGTTGATTTAGTTCTATAAAAAGCAGGAAATATATGAAATAATTAGCAGTGGGGCTGAAAAATCAAAGCAAATACATCTGACATTGCAAACTGTTGTTTTTTTAGAAATCAGACCTCGGTAAATTAGAAGAAATTAGCCCCACCCTGTCCGAACTAAAGCTGCACTAACACCAACTATTGGTATAAGACGGTAACTTCAAATCATTATCCCAATATCACTGAATATCAGGTGACATTATCCTGTCTGTGTTGCCCACCAGGACTGACTTTTTCAAGAACATTTGATTGTATTTCTTGGCTCGGACCGCTCTATGTCAACACAGGAAGCCAAACCCACCAGCTTTTTATGATTAAATGGACAAAGTCAGAAGGTTTTTATTCCAGACTTCTTGCCAAGCCATTTTATATCACTTCAACAAGCCAAAAAACCAAACTTATGAAATTACATTAATAGCTGTCAATGGAAGAGAAACAAAAGTCCATAATGGCTGAGAGATGTTTTACAAGCAAACCTGGCATTCCTCAGGCACCGTGTTTTTCACCAGAGCTCCGAGGCATTTTATGTAATCGCCAGAGTCCTGGAAGTGAGATGTCATGCAGCAGCCCCACATGCTGGCAATGCTCCAAGATGCACCTGCACTTTCAATTACTCAGCGAGTGAACTTCTCTCTGCTCGTCTAGACACCCAACACCTGCTGCACATTAATCTGTAACAGTCTCCGCTGCCGGATATTCTCGGTTAACAAGACAACATCTGATTGCCACACCTTTCCCTCCTGCCCAGCAGGGCTGTGCTCCTCCGTCTGTTCTGCTGGAGGCCGCCGTTCTCAGCTCCACTTGCACCCAACTGATACCTGTCACCAAGCGTGTCGTTTGGGGCTCGACGGGAAAAGCCGGCAAGGTGGCAGAATGAATTTTCCCCTTTTTTTGGCACGGGTACTGTCATGTTGGATGAAACTGAACACCTTCAATTCTGCTTTACTGGAGGGTTACAGTGTTTCTGGATGTGGTTCACCAGTTGCACAGTGACGTCATTATTTCCTGCAGTCTCAGCTCGGAGCTCGCTACGAGTTAAATGCAATCACAGTTTAAACTGCATACTCACATTTTAATGACCTCCAATTTTTTAACACCACTAAACTTGACATGCCCTCTGCTTTTGCACATGGACCTTCTACTAACCACCCAAAAGTCCTGGAAAGCCAACTGGAACTGAACATTTAGTCTGAAAAGGTGCTTTTATACGACAAAAAACAGTGACGTAACGTGCTGTTACAATAAATGCTATTTGGTTTCTTTTTGTCTGAGCTTTATTTAAAAGCCCTGCAGGAATTGTCCTGTTTTTTCAGAACAACCAACCCTGAAACAACAAACTACTCAAGAAAGGAAAGCTGGGCAAAATGTCAGTAGACAGCTGTGCACTTTCACAGGAGTCAACACATTACTAATACCAGTGAATTAGTGGCACGTGTGTGTATTTACCTCAAATGTCAGGGGTCATTTTAGAGAAAACACACCTGTTTTAATATTATTTATATTCTTTGGCTGGACCAACACGTGGCACATTAATAGTTTGCAGCATCAGCACATTTTAATTTTCAAACCTGGCAGAAGCCAGACAGTTAATTATTCTGTTTAACATGAACATGTTGTAATGTAAAAAAGATGGTGCTCACATGTAGATACATAAGCAAAAGAACAATGGTGTGCTGAGGGGATGATGTCTGTTTGTAGGCAAACCTTGAAGTTAGCATAGCTGTGGTTCCCTTGTCAAAGAATCAATAGGATTTTTCTATAGCATTCTGGATTATTGCAGAAAATGAGCTCCGTAGAGAAGTTTAGGATATTTAGGCCTACACACTGTTTTAGTGATCTAATCTTCACAAAGAACTCCATAATAATGTTTTTGAAGCATAAATGCAATTACTTTAAGTAAAAACAAAGCGTTAGGCTACAAACAAACAGCATATACAACTTTAACTTCAACACCACAGAAGTTTCCTAATAAACTTCACATACTTAATTATTACTCAAGAAGTTTAAAATTTGCTAAGTTAGAATAGTTTGTGAGACCACGAGTATAATAAAAGTTAGGCTTTTTTGAGGCAAACTAGCGAGTAGATTAGTGTCCTGGTTTTGTCATGACGATATTTGACATCCCTGACTATTTCTGCAGTCTCATTAAGCTAGTTTTTAGCAATGGTTCATTAATTTATGCGTAATCAGAGGCAGCTCAAGTGTTTCATGGCATGGCAGAAATGGAGAACAACAATAATGAACAAAAAGAGGAGTCAGTTTTCCTGTTTCATACAATCACACACTCTTTTTATTATGGTAGAGCAGCAGAGCAAAATGCTTGATATAAATTTGTGAAGCTAAAGGTCACACGAGTACATCAATAATGGACAATTCTACAAAATCCCAGGTTAGATTTCCTGAAGGAATTTTAAAATCCCCCCTTACATCCTACAAATATTATCAAATTTAGTAAAGATTGTGGTTAAGGTCGTCCAGTCGTCCAGTACGTATCTAATTCCTAGAATTACTGGGCTAAAACTCGCATTTGCCAAGTGACTGTCTTGTGTCATTTGACTTGTTTTTAAAGGAGCAGGATGAATGATAACGACCTGGGGTCACTGTGATCCGAGCCTGCAAGGTGCACTCATCTACCCTGGCTGGCTGCAGCCAAGGAATGGAGCACACACTGACAGCTGCAGCGCCGTGTTGAGTAAAGTGAATGTAAGGAAACACAGAGAGAAGGAGACAGTTGCTCAACCTGTCGACAGCTTCTCCATAATTCAATAAGTCAAGGTGGAGGACCATTCCTGCGAGGCTACAGCAGCACCGTAAATAGCTGCTGAGCACAACGTCTGTTTTTTTTTCCACGGTAATCTTGCTTGTCTCTCTCAACAAGCCTGCTAACATAATTGAAAACACGGACGTGAAAAAACACACGTTTCACTGACACAAGGAATGTTTCTTTGTCCTGGACGGTTACGCTTTCACTGTCCTGTTTTAACATGTTCCAAGAATCTCTGAATCTGTCTGCAGGTCAGCGTGTTCGACACTGCACCCCTTGTTCCATTATCTCTTATGAAATTATTCATCACCGTCTTCGTGAACGATGACAATGTTTCTCATGTTTACATTGCCGAGGAAATATTGTTCTGTCAGTCTGCTACGAAGAAAAACATTTACTTAAGATTTTTTGGGCTTGATTGTGGTGTTTGTTAAATTTGTCTTTTCAACAAGTCAGTTTAAAATTCTTACGTACTGCCAATGAGGCCTGTTTTTTTTTTCGTAAGACAAATTGCCCTTGTATTTTTTCAAGTTTTACAATCTCAATATATTAGCAAAAACAAATCACAAAGAGCTGTGTAGACAGTAGTTAAGGACTTTTCGACAAACCTACCGCAGACTGTTGCCTCAATTTCCTCTTCAAATTCCCCTTTTTGTCAAAGAAAAGCAGCATTTCAACTTTCCCACCATCTCCTCTCAATATATCAGCCCCACTCCAATTGTGACTTAAGTCTCTGTTGGACCCTGGCCAGCGTGTTAACTCTAGCTAAATCAATGGATTAGCAATTTAGCCCAACCCCACCACACACACACACACACCGACACCACCACCAACACTAATCTTAAGGAGCTGACCTCGGCCAACAAATGACCAAATTCACACAAAATGAAGACCCGCCCCCACCGACAATGTGGTCTCTCCTTTCTTCTGTCCTTATGAGAGGCTCCCATTGAAGCGGCCAGCCACACTTGTTGAGATTGTTGTGACAGACTCTCAAGTACCTCTCTGTTAAACGAAACCCCACCATCCTTTGGGATTTGATTTTGTTGGCAAATGCCTGTCACAAAAACAGCAAGGGTGGGAATCCGGCTAAAGCAAACTATCTTGCATTTATAGACAGGATTACTATCTCCTTAGCTCATATTCCCACACCAAATAAGTCGGTGGTGTTGTAACGGTAGAAGTGGTGAGTGAATAAATGAATCGCCTTTCCGTGTGCCTCACGACTTTGGCCTATTTGTGTTACACTGTCTTAAATTTATGAGCAATAGCGCTGGTTTCTCTGCCTCCAGTTAGCAGGCAGCGCTGGTTGTGACCCATGAGGTCAGCGTTACTGTTGAACTCGTGCCATAGCGTCTGGTACAGTCAAGCGGGCAATGTGCAGCTGTGCAGGGCTCGGGGGGCTGGAGGGCCGCTCACATACACACACACACCATGTTGTCACACTGTTTGTCATTCCACATGTCAGTCATTCTGAGTTCTCCCAAGCAAATGTGAATAATATTTTAGCAAGAGGATGCAGGAGGAAAAGTTATACCTCCCTGTGTTAGTCTCAATGTTTCCCATATTTTAAGCTTTCCCATGTTGCTGGAGCTACCATCCATGACAGGTAGCACATGTATGGGCCTTTTATTTGTGATCAGCATTGTTCATGCCACAGCAATATCAAACGTGTTAATAAATATCCAAAGAGGCTAGATTTCAAATATATAACATGTGACTTAAACAGATTTTATGTTTGTGCTTTAATGTGTTACTTAGCTACAGTGGCTGCATGTGTAAACTCTATAGCATCGCTAACATGCTATGCTGAAGGACCAACTTGTACAGACAAACCACTTGAAGACCACAAAAACTGTGATTGTTATTTATTTTGTTTTCAGGGTAACACTTCAGCTCTCTGTATTTGTAATTCCATCAGCTTTTCCTACAAAGAACTATGTCATTTGGTAATAATTGCAGAGGGAAAACCAACTCAAGTCTGATTCACTATTGGAAACTAAATTTTCAATGAAGCATATGTTGAATTACATCCCTGCCTTCTGACAAAGTTTACATAATGCATGTTCAGCTGCCCTACTGTGCCTCGAGTCGATTGCTCAATATCACCCTGGCAATTCATTCCAATAAATATATTTAAAGTTTACAAATTGAACACTGTCTCTGTTTCACTCTGTAATTTCCCTGACCCAAATGACATATTTCTTACCAAACTTCCTTGAAAATGATTAGGAAATTACAGACCAGTAAAATAAAGTCGTCTCAATTTCTTCCCTCTTGTTCCTGATGATGGTGGAGATTGTTAATACCGAGGAAAACACTGAGTATGGTGAAAAAAAAGGCTGGGTAATATTCTCTATACACATTCTGTGACCAAGAAAAGCCTTTTTTATTAAAAGTGATAGTTGCTTTCTACCACAAAGTGAATGAAATAATATGAGCACAATTACTTTGGTTATTCATAAATCCAATATCAATGGTTTAGTAACATTGGCAAGGCGAACGGGTGCATTGTCCTGTCCATCAAACTGTGGCTTAAGGAATGAAAACACAGTACCTTTTGTGGTATATAATCTTGACTATTGACACAGACATAAATCTCGCTTGATTGCTAAGAATTGAGTTGTGTTTTTTGTGTCACAAAACATTATACTGTGTCTGATTCTTACAGTCAGCGGCAGGCTTATTTTCTCTCTCATGGACTCAACAAACCCAGGTCTTTATGTTGGGAGCCCAGTGTTTGTGGCCTGTTTGTCGGTGGTTTGTTGCAGCATCATAGTCCCATCCTCTTCCCTCCCATCTCATCTCATTCTACATTCTCCGGGTCAGAGGCGCCTGGTCTAGCCGCGGTGCCATGTATCCTAATCACATAAGCACACGGGCTAATCCATAGGACAGCTGGGGAATCTTTACTGCACAAATGAAGCATGAGCTGGACAACAGCTTCATGGCCCATCTTTGTAAACCCCCTTGCTTTCATCAGCCTGCCATTGTAACCCCCCTCCCACACACACACACACACACACACACATGCACAGCAGTCACTACAGCCACAACTACTTTCCCCACCGTCACCTCACACGCTGACATAAATGAGTGGTCGTAGGTCAACGCAGCTGCTGATAGAAACTTCCAGGTCCTCCTCGATTCACATTTGTACAACTTTCCCTTATGTGCTTATATAACATCAACTTTTGGGGAGAAAACAAAACCCACAATTTGTCCCAGTAGTTAATATTTCATACATCTCTGATGCACAAAACAGGTGGTGACCTGGTTGAAACAAATTTCTCCCTTACTATTGTAAATGACTGTTATAGTCTCACATTTAATGCTGTGTAGTTATGGTATTGAATATCCATCCAGTGATCTCCAAAGTACTTACTGTCCAGGTAAATTGATGGGCTGAGGAGAATATGTCCATCGCATACATCCTACAGGTGATACATCAGAACACTCTCTTGTCTGGGATATCTACTGTGATGAACTGTTCCCCTCCGATCTCTGCTAGAGCATTTAGAGCATCCATCTCCTCAGAGATTCTGGTGAATAATGGTGTAATAGGAGGAATTTCCTCAAGAATAAAATGTTTCTAACCCTGCACCTCTTCTAGCTAGTGCTTCAATTCTCCTGGTACAATTGCAAGTGCAGCATGCTTGCCAAAAAAGCCAGGCGTCTACACAGATCTATGTTTATCCCATCCCCCTAGAAACCCCGCTATGGGGTCTCTGGGGCTTTCCCCCTTCTCCAAGCATGTTTGCCAATGAAGGAAACACATGTTGCATTATTATTTATAGAATAATTTGTTTGTTTATTATTCTATTTTTCCAGAAGGAGAATGTCGACTCAGGTCCCCTTAGATTTAGTGAAATTTATGGGCTGTATTGAATTCTTCATTTGGAATTGGGTAGGAGTGCTGCATATTACAACAGAAGGAGGGGGTATTTGAAAAATGAGCTTTGTCATGCAAAGCTGACATTTTTATGATTGTGAGCAAGTGTTGAAAACCTCCTGAGCCAGTTATCATCATTATCCATCGCATCTTGCGAGGAGGTCTCGGACGTGGTCAATGAGCTCTCTCCCTTGTCGAGGGAAAAAGGCAGCAGAGACCTCCAGTACGGAGCAGCTCACTTCCAGCAAGAAAAAAAAAAAAAAACACTGATAGCTTTTACAGTGCATGTATCACAAGACATATTCAAGATTTATTACACTTGAATGCTCTTCCTGGTGTTTAATCATTTGAGCAGCCTGTCCTGTAATCTTTACTGAAGTGATTATTGAGATAATATTGCTGTTACCCGAGGAGTATATAAATGAAAAGTGTCTCTGTGTCGCTAACGGCACCATAAACCTTTTCACTCAACTTGACGGACAGTCCGCATGTCGATTCAGACAAAGTCATCCTTGTCTGAACAGCAGATTCTCCCCACCAGATAAATACAGTACACTAAGTATTTTTCCTCAAAGCACTGCATTTTCTTAATTTGCTCCTGTTTAGAGAGATGCTGAGCTCACATGTTTTTCCAGGCACGAGGACCAAGCGGGAGCTTTGACAGGTACTTAACAACAATCAAAAACAGTTATAAACAGGGTAAGCTATTGGGCAGGGCGCAGGAAGGAGGGGAGGAAGGCACATACCATTCAGACCCCTATCACACTTTCCAGAGAGGAACTCGCTTTTTCCCAACGCACTGAGAAAAAAATCATAAATCTGTGTGTTCCACAGACCCGCGGTATGAGCTAAGGTGTTTTCATAGTGCTTGGCACATATGTTTCACCCAATGAGTCTGTCTTTGAGCAGCTAATGCTTGAATTCTCATTAATTACCCACAAGTCGTACTTGTGCCCCTTTGTTATAACCTATGTAAACTGTCATTGTTTTTCCCCCCACACAAAATAAAAGTGAGACTGAAGACTGAAGGAAAAATAACACGTTTTTACTCATGAAAATGTAAAGTTTAAATCGCAACCAATACATCCTTGCATGAAGTCTAGTGTACCAGTTAATTTTAATAGCTAATAATAGCGATCTCTTGTATTTTCTTGTACTTGCTGTGTTTTCTACTGAAATTCAAACAGTTTTGTTTGTTTCACATGAGTGATTTCTGTAATTTGTTTTTTTCCTTGTGCTCTAAGTTCTCACTGTTTTTTAATCGGAGGGGTATATGAAATTGGTATAAAACGTTTAGTTAAAGTTGGTGGTGTTGACATCTTTCTTGGCCAAACACAGTTCCTGTAGTCTCACATCACTGTTGCCAAGTAAGCTGTTTCCCGGTGTTTTAGTCTTTATGCTAAGCTAAGCTAAGCCCCTGTTGGTAGCATAGGTGCAGTGCTGCAGGAGCTCACCTGAACAATGTTCTGCCACTTTTTTTTCTCCAAGTAAGAAAATGGAATGTTTGCAATTTGCATTATCCATCTGAAAATCACATCTTTTTAGCACTTGAGGATCCAATAATATGGCAGTATGTCATGCAAGAGAGCCAGTAAAAACAAACAGAATGACTGTGATTGATAGCTGTGCCAATTTGATGAGCTTGACCTCTGCCTGCAATGCATTTCCTCAGAAGAGATGTCACAAATTTGGCACGGTTTCCTCTCAGCGCTAAGTGACTGATTCATTCAAAACACAAGCTACATGTGTATCACCTGCTAGCTAAATGTCTGACCAGATGAGTGCCATGTGATATCTCACCATAATCATACTGTACATGCTCATACATACTATACATCATGTGATCAGTTAACTAATGCATGTAAACAAGCCAACTGCAGTCTTTGACTTTCTTGTGCAAGTATGTGTGCATGTCATAGGTGCAATCCAGTACTGAAATAAATAGCAGAGCACGTCCAGATTCTATTTTAATATTTATTATACAGATATGATAGATGTATTAATCCTCTCATCTAAGTTTTGACTATCAAGCAAATAAGCATATTTACCAAAATAAGGCCAGTTCAGTTGTCTTCTTGGCCACTAGTTTATGTGTTAATGGCTCTGCACCTTTGGCTATGCATTTAATGCAATAAAGTCTGCATGCACCTACAGGTTTTAACAAAACTACACACCATCTATACTTCCAAGAAAATCCCCCACAGGACAGCTCATACACATCCTTTGCAGCGAGGCAATGCTGAAATAACAAGTCGTCTGCCACTTTCAGCAGTTCGAGAATTACCTTACCATGCACTCTCTATTTGACAGCCCTTTATGCATATACAAGCAGACCAGGAGGATGAGAGTGGGAATCAGAGGTAGTTACGAAGAGTTGAGGGGGCAAAAGCTTGCTTGATTTTTTTTTTCTCCCTTTTTTTTTTTTTTTTTATAGAATGCGCTTTAGTTGCACCCACTTCCTTCATGGCAACAGCTGTCAAAACATCGTCGGATTACAGCACACCGCAAAGTTACACCTCATATTAGAGCCTGGTACAGGGCAGGAAGTGAGGAGGAGTCCAGCAAACGGGGTACATTAAAGCCTCTCAGTTTCTCAGAGCAAAGCAGCTAGGACCCAGGGGAGGAATAGCTAACACCAAGAGGGTGCTGCTCCTGCACTGCTAATTTAGGTACACGTGTCAGGGATATCATGGGCTTTTCCACTGATGTTTTAGGTATTAGAACAGATACACTCCGTAATTGTGTGTTGTTTTCGCAACCGGCCGTGAAGTTCCTACTCACAGCCGGGGATCACAAAGCCCCTTTTCTCCTGGATTAGTTGAGCTTCAGGGCTTGTACGATGAGGCCACAAGATATTTGCAAGATTGTTGGGAGAGAAAACTCCCTGAAATCTCCACTCATCTGCTGAGGGAGTTGTGCTTGTTGAAATAATATCGGTTCAGCGGGGTAATTCTGCCCTATGTACGTATGTCCAAATGCTGTAAACTCAAAACAGAAATGTTTATATCTTGCCCTAATGAGTTTCATTGTAACTTTGTTTGACATTGAGGTAAAAACACCATTGCCATAGTGATACGCAGTGTAATATGACAGAGGGCTTGATAATCAGTTTACATTAAATCAATATAAGATGTCATAGCAAAGTGAGGGTGATCCTGCGTGAAACTGTGAAAATCCAACAACCTCTGTATCAGATTCCCATAAACACTTAACCTCAACAATGACGTCTGATCACATAGAAGGAAGGCTCTCTTGTTCCAGTCACTGTTCTTCTATCAAAAGGTGGACCGCAGACATTTCCCCAGTCTGTCCAGAAATATAAACAGGAGATTTTCTGGTTACTTCCCATCCCATTTGCTGCTGTAGAGGGGAAAACCCTAAAGTGACTGTGTTACGGAGTTTTTTTATCTCTTGTAGAAACATATGAATGATAACCAGTCCACAACGGTTAATATGCTATACAATTAATTTAAGTCTTTGAATCTCAACTCAGTGTCAAATCACTTGCTTCATTTCAACATCATCTCTTTTAGATCAGAGAAGCACTGCAGCTTGAAGCATTGTTTTTTCATGTGCTGGTCCCTTTTTGAGAATTTGGGTTGTTGAGCCTTTGAGTCTTCTTTCAGAGTAGTGGAAAAAATAATCGAAAATATCCGTTCTGGTTTTCAGGAACATGCTTAATGCAACTAACCTGCTATTCCAATTCAATCCATGGAAGCCTCACCTCCGAGCCCTCATGAGTCAAAGACTTGGCTGCCAATGCCACCACAGGACTTGGTCATAGGTCCTGTGTCAGTGTCTTCATGTGTTAAAGCCAAGGCCAAAATTTGGGCCTCCACTGATCAGACTTGTTACGGGACATTTCATTGATACTTGATCAGATAGGACTCTGGGAAGGTCAGGTGAACATATTTAGCTCTTTGTAAACTGGATCAACTGCAGAAGTTTTATCATATTAAAAACTTTTACATTATTCACCTGTAGCATCTTTTCTTAAGTTGTCATTAATGAAAGCATCTTGAGGTACTAAGAATCATGGGAGTGATGTGCATGTTTTCATAATAGTTGAGTACAACTAAGTAAACTAAATATGCTGCTGAAGACAATGTGATGCAGTCGAAAAACTAAAGAATAAATTCAGTGATGGGAGTTTGAGTTTAGATTGTTTCAACTGTCATGAATTAACTGTCAAGATCAACATTTAAGTTTTATTTAATATCACTGGCAGCAATTCTATTTCATATAATGTACACCAATGCCCTGTAATAAAGCAGCAGCAATTATTATCAACTTAATTTTTGTTCCTGTAAATGTATTTGTTAGTCTGACAGGTGTCGTCAGTTGTTGCCAAACTAATTATTTGTTTTGTATAAATGGGCATGACTTGAAAAAGAGCTGCAAGGGAGAATTGTTGATCATTTGTTGACCATTTGTTGATCATCATTTATTGTTGATCTGAAGAATGAAACCACACATGAAATAATTTAAAAATTCATTTATTATTTCAGATTTTTTTCGCCTTTGTTATACAAAGATGTTAAATAACTTAAATACATTCTTACCAGTCATTTGTGATCTGTTTATACCTACAAGCTATACACATGAGGTAGAGGAAAATAATTTAGGGTTCCCATAAGACATGAATAAGTGAACATGGACAAAGCTTTGTTGGTGTAGTATCATCACAAAGGGCAATACATGGTTGTTGTGTTTATCTTTGTTTTACAAGCACAGCACAAATCCTAACAAAAAGTACATGTACATGTAAAGTGACCCAAAGGTGAGTATAAACTAGTCCACACTGATGCAGTCATGAGTTTATGCTGCATCATGCGGCAATAACCAACATTACAAAGTCTTTTTACAAAAGTCGATTATACAAACAGATCAAAAACCTATAAAAAACAATAATGTCGATGACTGTGATTTTGTTTGAATACTTTAAAAAATGTGATCATGATCATGTGCATGAGTAAAAGACAGGTAAAGGTGAGTTGCTTCTAAATTTGTTAGGATTTGTTAGTGCTTAGATAAAAGCAAATGATGAGATATGAAATAAAATATATTTAAAGTATACGCTGCTTCTCGAAGCCTCCACCCCAAAAAGGAACACACACCCAAAAGGAAAAAAAAACAGAGTAAAAAATACAGGATATAAAATCAATTTAGACTTTGACGTTATTTACACTAAACACATGCTCATAATATATTTAAAAATAATTTATCTTTTATTTTTTTTCTACAAAACAGAATTTTGTACATGATCCACTGACGACTAAACAGTGCAGAGTTTTGGATTTGACAACATGGACGACTGTGGCATCTAAAAAACCGACTGGCTGCTGCATCATGCTCCTCTCTCTCAGGAGAAATTTTTAGGCCTTATGTACAATCTATAAACAATCAAGAATGCGCTCGGTGTGCATTTGGTATTCCTGTCATGCCTGTTTTGAATCCGTTCAATAGTAGAGAACCTCAGTCAGTGTGTTTGGGCCGAAGAGTGGAGAACCCACACACAGCAAAAGCTGTGGGAAGCAGGCATTTATGCTTCAAGTCTCAGCATAGCTATTATGGTTTCCATGTAGCGTGCAAAGTTCTATGTATATGTTTTGGCCAGTCTTTACTTGGCATGCCATCTCATATCAAAATGCTTGGAATTCATCCGCTAAGGACAAATAACCCATGCAAGGCTCGCTTCCTAAAGGACGATATTGCTGTCGAGGACAGTGGTTTGATTTGTTGTGGTAATCATTTCTAAAGATTAAACCTGTCTTTTAAACGTTAAAGCCATTTTTAAGGATGTGTCACTGATTACAATCTGTAACCGTCTCGTTACAGCAGCTCTGTGTTGTTTCCACAGACGCCTCAAACTAATGTTTCTTATTGCCACCAATTTCTGTTTCAGTTGCTTGTGAGAGTTGAACATGTGCCTCACTTTTGTCTCTATTCCACAGGAGAAGAAACCTTGGCTATTTACAATTTAAAAAAAAAAAAAAAAAAGTAAAAGAAAAAAGATTCTGCACTGCTCTGTATCCATAAATACAGGATCTTAAAAATACTTTAAAGGGCTTTTGGGCTTCAGTGCGTGAATGGTGCTATAATACAAAGCTGGGTCCCTCACTCAGTAGTTAAATCACACCCATCTTAAAGAAGGCATATCTTATATTCTGAGAGTGCTGAGTATACACTGAAATATGACTATCTGCATTGTGTTTGTGTTCAGAGGCATTTCTCATTAAATTAAACCTTTGTCTTTATGGTTATGTCATAAAGTAAGTTCAACATTTTGGGAATACATTTGCTTTTTTCTGAGAGTTAAATGACGCCACGTTTGCAACCACTCTTACATCTGTCTAGTGATTATGACCGTACAGCCGGCAGTTGTTAGCCTAGCTTAGCATAAAGTCTGCAAACAGGAGGAAACAACTAGCCTGCCTCTATCAACCTACCAGTCAATGTAAAGCATGATTAATGCGTTATATGTTTTTCTTTCATCCACACAAAAATTGAAGCATTAAAAAACAGATAAAAACAGCAAGAAGTATTATAACGTGCTATTTATTTAGCCCTAGAGGTATTGATAGGCTAATTTTGTTGCCCTTGGATTGAGCTAGGCTAGCTGTTTCCACCATTTATTGTCTTACTGTTAAGCCAAGCTAACTCACTGCTAGCTAGAGCCATGTATTAATCGGACAAACTCAAAAGAGGTATCAGTCATCTAACTGTGAAAAAGAAAGTGAATAAAATCTTTCCCCAACATGTCAAACTACTCTTTAAAATGTCGCTGCATTCTGCTAACTGTGTGCCAAGCAACTACAAAAAAAAAAAAAAGAAAGCAAATTAGCTCATGTTTCATAAAAACTTCACTGACTTCTGGATGAAGACAGCAGCTCCGCAAAACCCCAATGTTTGCATTTAACATCAATTTGCTGAACATTTCACAAATAATAGTCTTATAAAATATATTTATATTAACTATGAGACTTGCGCAATCATCTTCACTTGAGCAACTCTGTTGACATGTCAAGCTAAATCCCCGTCTCAGTTGCCATCCAGCCGTGTTTGGACCGACTGGCGTAGCTCTCACTGCACATGCTGCACGTCTACATGTGTGAATATGGCTCAATCAAATCGTGGCAGCTGAAGAGGAAAGAAGGATGTGAGACGGTAGGGGGCTACATTCCTCCAGTTCTCCACAGTTTTCTTTACAACTTCAAAGTATTAAAAGTTAAACGAAAAAGAAAAAAAAAAATTATGAGTGGATTTAGGCTCCACGGAGCTCCACAATTTCTGATCTGAGTCACACATGGACTGTTTTGCTGGTCAAGTGATCACCTGTTTCAATGTTGGCTGTAATAACAAGGCCACTGTCATCTCCAACTTGTATATTATCTGTTTTTTGCACAAATTCTTTCCTTTAATTTCCAAATAATTATAGTGGTTTAAGTTATTCCCTGAACATGATCGCTCAAGGCTGAGAATAGCCTAAACTGACTGGTTTAGTTTATTTTCTGTTAATGCATTTACTAACAGTTTCAGATGATATACTTTTTTTTAAAGAAAAAAATTAGGATTTTTTTTTTTCTCCCTGTGCAGGAGTAGTCCCAAAGGATCTATAAATTATCCACAGCAAAACGACGGACACAAGTTTCCAAAGGGCCTTGTCGACATGAATCAAGAAAAAAAAAAAAAAAAACGAGCGAGAGCACACAAACAACAAAACATTTGTGTGGTTAGTGGTTTGTTTTAACATAGTTAGATAAGTGGCTTGTATAATATCATTACAATATAACTGAAATTTATTTACATACATATGCAAACACACAATGTGTGTGAGTGTAAATATGTGCGTGTAGAGTAAATCTTACACCCTGTCTTTTTTTTACTTTTTAGCAGTCTCTGAATATGGATTTCATTGCCATAAAAGTCGTCATTAAACCCCCCTTCACACACACACCCCTCGTCACATGCACACATACAAACACACACATGTAAAATATTGACAAACACACACACACACCATTCTTCTTTGGGCAAGGCCCCAGAAACCGGTCTGTTGTTGTCACTGTCCATGTGTTGGATCCTCATTGACTGGATGTGAATCTCTGTTTTCTTGTAATAAAGATGCTATTTAATTTTTATTTTGTTGTAATAGGCAAATAGAAGCTTCTCTCTTCAAGGCGAAACCATGATAAAAAATGCGTGAGATGTTGATCCAGTTGTCTGAGAAGGTTTTTTTTTTTTCTTATCTGCAAACCCCATGCACAGGGGGCCACAGAGGCTCTAAAACCCAACCCACAGAAATCCCTCAAAGTGCTTATTGCTTCTCCATCGGCTCGCTCCTCTTTTTTGTTTGCAGAACACTGTTCCGACAGCGGAAGCAGAACCTTGTTTGGGAACAAAACAACAACTCCTCTTCAACACAACCATCTTTTACTTGCTCCGCTGATCGTAGGCGCTGACAGGTGACCGGTTTACCCCTTGCAGGTGTAGACCTCCTCTCTCTGTGTGCACTGCTTGCATTCAACGTAGCAGCACCAGCGCACCTGGCACTGGCAGGGCCGGGTCACCTCCCTACTCTGAGTGTTATGGCCTCGCCCGCAGCAGATAGCGTCGCAGTTCTTGTCCTTGTAGCACTTGCGGGCCGCCGTGCCCGACGAGTACTTGCTGGGTCTACAGAAACTGGGCGAGTCCTCGATGTGGAGCAGGTCCATAGTGCGAGGGATCTGATCATTGAGGCCAGGCAGGGGCTGCTGCGGTTGCTGCTGCTGCTGCTGCTGTTGCTGCTGTTGCTGCTGCTGGCCTCTGCCTGTGGAGATCTCCCCCTCCCCCGTGGCCTCGTTGGTGGAGCTTCCGACCTTGACGGAGGTCTCGTAGCGCTGCTTCAGCTGTTTGCCGATCTCATGGAAAGGCAGGAGCTGCCTCCAGCAGGTCTGGACGGTGCAGGAGCCGGAGACACCATGGCATTTGCAAGTGGTCTCCACTCCGGCCTTGATTACCTGGTTCAGAGACAATGAAATACTGTTATCAGCCACGAAACATTAAAGGAGTGTAATGAAAGCTATAATTCAATGAGTCTTTGTTTAGTAAGCAGCATTTCAAAGAGCCAAATTACCCAAATATGCTCATGATGAGGTGATTAGGGTGGAGTAAAGTGGTTTGGGGAGGAATGTAATGATAAAATAAAGAATTATTACATTCCTTTCTCTTTTTGATATCATAATAAAAAAGAAAAAACAGAGGCTTCATTTATTGCATGAAAACTATCATCACAATTAAGCTGAAGGTGAACAATAAAACACTTTGTCTTCACATAAAAAGTGCAAAAGAATATTAGTTGGTGGGAGGATGGATTTATTATTACCACAGATGACATTTTGATTAAACTTAAAACTGTTATTATGATAAGTGAGGGGAGTTGTTTCTAACAATATATTCAGACAGCCATGGGAAAGAGGAGACTTTAATGCGTAGACACTGGGTACGATTATGTCTTAAAGCAGAGAATATGACAGTAATCAGTTGGAAAGACAAAAATAAGTAAGAAAAAGTGTTTTCTTGTATAAAATCACAAAGAACTGCAAGTAGAAACACAGAAATCTTTAGCAAAAAATGACCCAAACACCTTATTTTACACTACCTAACCTCATCACGGTCAGCCAGAGTTCACTTCAGCATAAACCACAAGGTCAACAGCAGTGTGTGTGTGTGAAAATCAATGACAATAACACATTGTCTTAGATGGGGTTTGGATAGCATCTACAGTTCTTTTCTCAGACTGCGAAAGAGATCGGGGAACAGGAAGTGCATATTCATCACACCAGCAGGTCAAGAAAATTTGATAGGTCAGCTTTTAAATGTCGGGGGGGATGCAGAGGCTAGCACATTCCAGTTTCGTCTCCATGTGGGAATTCATCCTGAACGAGTGCGGTGTACCTCACATGTGCAAATCGCAAAAAAAACGAGCAGAAAAAAAACAATGCTGTAAATCTTTTATCACAAATAAAATCTCCTGAGAGACTGGATTTTGGAGAGCCAAGCTGAAAAGGAAGAGCCTGCATTGGTCTTTTGGGAGACTTTTGTGTCTGCTAACATTTGGGAAGTGTGCCTCTGCTATAATTCATTTTGAAACCGAAATGAAAATGGCTACAATATGAGAAAAGCAACAGATTCCAGACCTTCAGTTTGCTTTGGCTTGACAGATTAGGTCCATTCCCTCTTTTTTATTTTACTATTAAAAACACTTCCAAGATGAAAAACCCATATTTGCTCACCACAAACAATTGCTGAAATGTGCCAGTGCACAAATGAGAGTGGTTGCCTATCTAATCTGGGAGAGAAAAACCAAATATTGACTAATGAGCACTTTCAGATTTCACCAAATTTACAGTGGCAATACTTTAATCAGTTCAAGTCTCTTTTTCTTTAGGTTTCTTGAAGATGCTTAAACTCTATTTTTTCTGTAATTCCATTCTCTCAAAATGCCCCATACTTAATTCTATCATATGTCATGCTCTTATGGTCACACTAAATCCCTTTTTGGTCATTTTAAACATATATTTGGACAGTGTGTTTTGTCCTGGACAGCACTCATTTACCAGCACTGTAATGTTTAAACTCCAGCTTTAAAAAAAGCAAAACTATAGATATGGTTTGTGGAGTACATCCGGGAAAAAGGCACACAATGAATTGGCACACAGTGTTGCTGTTTGTCTTCATAATTGCACAGACTGTGTTATATCATCACAGTTTTCCCACCATTTCACTGATTCATGCGAGCAATTAGCCAACTTTTCTGTTCAAATGAACTCTGACCCCATTCAAAGTGCTCTCCTGATGAGTGTGTCCTGGTTGGCCTCATTTGTGCATTATAACTCAAACTTTGGAAGTTTTTATGCTTTTAAAATGTTGGAATTGTTACTTCAATAAAATAAAAATTAATATAACAGTCGGGTAAATATACTGCTATAAAATCATGTTGCAGCTGACTCTTTTCTTTTCTTTGAAAGTTACTCCCTTAATGTTTCTAACATCACTGAGTCGAATAGAATGCAAAATAAATTTAATCATTGTTCAATATTTCAGATAAATAATAAGCTAACAAAATACTTTTGCTGTCAAATCATAGATGAGATACGACGAATAACAAAGGAATTAATGAGACCTTAAAGGGGCACTCCAACAATACACTGTTGCTCATGAGGTTTTAGGATTCATAAGAGATGGATAAATCAAGTCAAAATCAAAGCAAAAAGGTCAAGCTCCAAACGCTGGGTCTTACATTTCCCACAATGCAACTCAATGGCATCTCATGTTTTCTGCATTGTAATCAATGCAGCCCTAAGATAACTTGAACTTACATGTATTGATTAAAGGGAATTATCACCTTTATAAAGTTGATACATCAAGCTTGATAGAAAAAAGTTGTGAATCCAGCAGATTTGAAGCAACATTAGCATTCATACACTGTCATGTTTTGGATGAATGATAGGTTCAATATTCACTTTCCTTCAAGTTTTTTCTCTGCGACTCCTGAGAAAAATATTTTGCTCCTCAGCTGCTAAATATTCCACTCTATTCACTAGTTAGTTGCTGACTTTGTCTGTCTGCCAATTGGAGCATAAAGTGGGTTTGTGCAGGCTTTTTCATTGAAAATAACTGCCTGTCATGGTTGGAAACAGTGCTGATGATGAGAATAAAAACAGTTGAGTTACTGGCCAGAAAACCACAACAACAATCTAAAAGGTGCCAAAAAAACATTCTGTTTCCCCTGTCCCCTGTCGGTTTGTGATTACGAAAAAAAACAATCGGTAAGGTGAATCTGCTCCCTGCACATTTACCTTCATGCCCACATTTGTGTTGTGCATGTCCACGCGTGCGCGCAGGTCCTTGTTCGAGCGTTTGCCCAGGAAGTCCTTGACAAACTTGTTGGCATATTTCAGATTGTCTCCGCAGCCCCCCCACTGCCACGCCTTGCGGTTCTCCAGGTCCGGGGCCTCGTCACACGTGCAGCGCTCCATGCGTCCTGCACTACAAGCCTTGGCCATGGCATGGGTCAGGCCCGCCGAGGAGATGGCAAACAAGAAAGCTGTCTCTTTAAACCCTGAAACAACACATGGGAGTGTGACAAATGAGAGGCAGGAAAATCGAGCAGCAGGAGTGTTGTTTTTAATTCTGTTTTTCATTTTCTATTTAAAGCACAGGGGAGTAAAGCTCCCAGATGTTTCAGTTGCCTTCATCATTGCGCAATATTGCAAAGACACAGGATTTGTTTTTGGGTTTGGTTTTTTTTTAAGAGTTCAGAAAAGGCAAGAAAATCCAATACCTCTCTTTAGTATGTTGGCTCGGTGGCGCCCCTCCAAGGTGCAGTTCCACCTCTCAAAGCGGAATTGA
This sequence comes from Acanthurus leucopareius, assembly GCA_029814765.1. NCBI lineage: Eukaryota > Metazoa > Chordata > Actinopteri > Acanthuriformes > Acanthuridae > Acanthurus > Acanthurus leucopareius. Next base: position 4,901,196 of record JAQMCX010000009.1, on the reverse strand, counting down.
TACTGGCATTCTAGGGCGCTCATGGTGATGGCCTCTCTCAGGGTCTCCGCCACGCCCGGGTCTCGTCTGCACATCCTGCGCTGCTTCTTTTCCAGTTTGAGCCGGTCGCACAGCTTGTAGTGGGCCCTGCCCACGTTCTCCTCTGGTAGAGAGTTCAGTGGCAGGATAGACAACGGTTCATTACCTGTCAACCTAGAGGGAGAGATCAGACACACAGTCAGGTCAGTTACAGCAGCACACAGGGAGGCAGTGGATACCTTACGGAGATATCTTCATAAAGGGTCCAATAAAGCGCAGGATGCTGACCTTCCTGGATAAACAATAAGAGTTGCAAAGATATACTACATAAACAGCACAGGAAGCACAGCTGGGGCATATAATGCTCAAAAGTTTGGTTAATGTTCAAATGAATTCAGCTGTTCAGTGGTTAATGTTCAGGGGAATTCAACATTTGCTGGAGATTGAGATCAACCTCCAGCACAGGCGTGTCTGTGTATAGAGCGAATTCTCTGCAGAGGTGGAAGAGTTCTTTTCTTTTCATAAGAAGTTCCTCCTGACAATGTTCTGTCCCTGTTTCAGACCTCACACACTGACCAAGTCGCAGAACCGACAGCTCTCTGCCTACAGCACTGAGAATTTGAGACTATAATTTGTATAAGTAATAAAGCATTCAGATAGTATGGGGACATACTTTAAACAATGGCATGCGGTGAACGTGACAGTCATACCACATGCATGTGAAACAGTAGCCAGCGGGATACTTGGTTTAATATTTATATCATATCCTGAGGGAGGGAATGTCACTCACAGTTGCGACGTATAGATTTAAACATGATCACACAGCAGGATTTACACTCTCATTATAGAATCCCCGTAACAAAAGTCCAGTATTTAGGATCTTAAAGCTGCAAGCCATTTGAAATATAACAAGCAGAAGTATCAGTTCTAAACATGGTGTGCAGAACATGTGGTAGACTTGCACTCCTTTCGTCAGTTTATTTAAGGGAAGCGTATATAAAACACACAAAGCGGGGACTGCCACATAGCTGGCAAAACCGACGACCAGCGTTCTGAGGTTGTGATGGGGAAAGCAGAGCATTACTTTCATAAACACACACAGGGGACATGACTGTCAGCCTGTGACCATTTTGGTCACACCAACTGACAGGATTGGCACTGTAGTTGTTCATTATGTGGAATTTCTGGCCTCTTTTACACCCTTAAAGTGAAACTGAAGAATAAATGGATTTACAGAATTCACAAAAGCACGAGTCTTCAGGCCAGCATGCCTTTGCAGACAGACTTGAGACATTTGAATAATACTTTTGTGCATAATAAAGCTGCTTTGATATAATACTGCACTCCTACTTTTTGCTTTGACTGTATAATAAAGTTTTTATCTTTCATCATTGTAAAAAGGGAGGGAAAAAAAGACTAAAGCGCTCAGTTTTGCAAGTAAATGTCTCATCAGATACACAAAGTTACGACCCCATTATTTCTCAAAAGTGAAGACTGGTTAGTGCACTAAAGATCAGTTTCAATGATAGTCATTACATCTGTTTTTGACATTGACATATACAGTGTCACAGAATTTCTTTGTTATATGGAGCGTGATGTTAATCTTGGAATTTTTATGGCAAATAAAACTGAAAATTTAACTTTACACAAGATATTAAATCTTTCTTATGAGAATTTTTACAAGCAATATGCCTTTTTTTTTTATCAAAGCATATTGTATAGCATTATTAAATCAACAATCATGAAATGTCTATCCCTGCTTACTTGTAAAAAAAAAAGGTGTATGTTCGGCCAAATAAATTAAAATAAGTCCAACTATGAGACTTTGAAGAGTAACCGCAGCAAATATGAGACTTGCCACATAGTTGGATTTGGCCAAGCAGTGGAAGAAAAAAATGATTCCACAATATGCAGAGCACCTGCTGCATGTCCACACCGGTTTACTTAATGTACCAGAAGTGTTGATCAGGGATCTCCATTACTTACATTTTTGACTTCATTGCTGTTTTTCAGGGAAGATTCTCTCACCACTCATATTCGCTTCAGCCTCCAGCAAAGGGTCACAGTAGTTCTTCAACAAGAGATTTGTTTTATTAAGTCCAATAACTGACTGACATGTTTCCCCAGGAGACCCCAGTTACATACCAATGAACTTAATCGTTCACATATGTTATACAGTATTGTCTTTACGATGCATTCACAGCCCCAGCAGTCGAATCAGAAAGGAGGCATCAGGATTTGCTTTCAGATTGGGTCAAATGGTTTCCTTTTTTTTTTTTTTTCTACAAAGCCTGTTTGCCTTTCCTTCACTTGTCTGACAGCTATGAATTTTCAGATGGAAACCTGGCAAGCTGTGTCTTGACAGAGATTGCTCTTCCAACACACTTAGAGGGTAAGAAAAAGTATGGTTTGAGGCGTACATGGCGAGACGTAGACGAGGTACAACGTCTGCGTCTCCAGGTGAGTAACTAACATTTTCCTCTTATTTGTCTCATGCTTTGTTAAAATGCACCGCACTTACAATGCCAAGGAAACACACCGTAGTGCCAAAACAAACAAGCCCAGCCGTCCCAGTTTGCTACATGTGACTGACGACCGTTCCGCAGCATTTCAGTGGCAAGCGAGCAGTAAGGTATTGAATGATGGCGCCACGTGGAGTACCTGCGTTAAGTCCATTAAAAAAAAAAAACACCACGGGGGGAGTAAAAGTCTTGTAAATTTAACAGATATTTCAAATTCACACTACATCAGGAGGCAGTTTACCACTGCATATGCCTGCAATTAAAAGTGTAACACACGCATACACACACACACACACACACAGCTTAGCAAAGACGCCCGACGAACAAATGGTGGTCTTAATTTACTCAATACCAGCAACATGACGTGCACATTCCTCTGTAAGACATGCATAGTAACACGTATCAGCGTCAGATCTTCCAAAAGCCCTCATGCCTGCCAAGACAAGAGACCGGTAAGAGTGACAGGCCTCAACTGTCTGTGTGACGTCTGCCTGTCTGAGACAGAAAGATGGTCTGAGAGGAGCTGGAGGGCGGCCAAAGATGACATGACACTGATCTCAGCGCTACCGTCTCTGCGGCTTTTTTTTTTTTTTTTTTTACACAAAGGCATATTTTCGAGCTAGTTAAAGAGACAGCCCGGGGGGGGGGGGGGTTGGATTTGGATTTTAGAGCAGAGAAACACTTCAGTTATCCAGAGAAGAAACTACTGGCTCACTCA
>JAQMCX010000009.1:4841013-4897723 GCA_029814765.1 Acanthurus leucopareius | reverse complement strand
CCCCCCCCCCCCCCCCCCCCCCCCCCCCCCCCCCCCCCCCCCCCCGCCCCCCCCCCCCCCCCCCCCCCCCCCCCCCCGCGGCCCCTCTGGATTTGGATTTGAGAGCAGAGAAACACTTCAGTTCTCCAGAGAAGAAACTACTGGCTCACTCTTGTGCATGTTTCCACTATGTGGCAGACCAGGAAGCAGTCAAATAGTATCACAGATGTCCACTGATTCTGTTTTTGTGCAATAATAAATAAAAACCCTCTTAGTGGATGCGCTGTTTTAATATTTAAAAAGATTAAAACCAGAGCTGATATCAATCATTCCTCTTTAATTCAAGTTTGCGGGAAATTAAAGGTATTATTTTCATTCGATATGGACTGTGACCCCCGACAGTCGCACAGAAAGGTCACAGATTCCAATATGGTAATCGGCAAAAAAAAAAAGGAAAAACATCACTCTGCTGTTTGCTGAAGAATGAACTCATTCAACTCACTTAGAGAAAAGAAGAACTGGACAACACTGCCGTGGTTGAATCACAAAAATCATTACAAATCTGAACTCGAAATCATCGGTCAAACGGAAATTTATCACTGTGTTTTCCCATAACAATGACCAGTTTTATGAGGAAAAATGGGAAAAAAAACAGTCACACGTAGTCTCTGACAACTCAGTGAGGATCAGTTATTGTATGAAACATCACCCGAACAAGCTGTTCCTAATAGCTTTAGATCACTTATAAACTATTAAGAAAAACTATTTAGCTGCCAAACTGTGAACAATCTCCTTGACTGATTGAACTCTATCACTTTCTGCAGCCATGAACAAATGCCTTAACAACACTTTTCAGAGCTGCAACTGATGATTTCATTCATTAACCTGCAGATAGTTTCTTCATTACTTAATTAACTTTTGTGCAGTTTAATTGAAGAGTTTTGTCCAAAAAACCCAAAGTCATTCATGTATGTATAAAATAAAGAAAAGGATAAATTTTTAACCCGTTGGACATGCTTAAAAAATGGTTTTAACAACCATTTAATCTTTAAATATTGTTGCTCTTCAGTTTTTTGCCAATTGAGCATTCAGTTAATCAACTAATCAACACAAATAATACCAAAGAGAGGATATCTTACTACCTAAAACCTATATCCAATCTTATCTAATAATGAATGTATCACACATTAATAAGCTCTTTATTAACCATGAGAAAAGCCACTAGCTACAACTTATACGCCCTCTATAAAGGGGGCCATAACATAAGAAATTAGTACCGACATGAAAGCCATGCAGGTACAAAGCATCTCAGCCACAGTGTACGAGAAAATAGAAACGAGAGTGTGTTTTTTCGCATCACGGAGTCTTTTTCTGTAGCTGTTTTCCTTTGAGGTGTTGTTTGAGTTGTTGGCACAGCAACACCAATTACACGTGCAATACAACACCGGCAAATTCAACTCATTATTATCCTGAGCGAGGTGGGATTCTCGCTGGTGTTTGCTCAGCTTCGCTTTTTTTTTTTCCACTCACACACACTCGTCTCTGCACACTCCTCGCAGACATCACTGACCCACTCTCACACTGCGCCTCCTCCACTGTCTTTCACTTAGTAACACTACAGTTTGTTTAGTCCTTTCTCTCCACCTGTCAGCGCCTCCCGTTGTCCGTGACGTTGGCGTTATATACATTTTCCAATGCAGCCGCCTGTAGTGAGGGACGGTTCATTTCACACCGTGGAGCCTCGGGTCGATTCCCTCGAGGAAATCATTGACTAGCACTCAACTTCGCCATCATCACTCCCTCTCTGGCTTTACATTACAGTCCTGGAAGTCACCCTCAGCTGGTAACGCTGCTCGTTCTTCACTGGTTTGGTATGTAAATAGTTAAAGAAGTGTAATAATAACTAAACTCTTAGATAGTGGAAAACTTATTATCTCTGTTACTTTAACTTTCTTGGCCTAATTGAAGTGCCCGCTCTGTGTATAAGGTGCAGACACATACAGCTTTGTAACTGCTGGTGTTATTCATATACTCACACAATCATATATAAACAAAGACAGCTCAGTCCATGTGGTACAGATTAATCTTGGGAGGCTCAAGCAGACCAAACAGCAAACTTTACAAATATTAGGTCTACAAAGGGTGATTGATAAGTTCATGGCCTAAGGTAGAGGGAATCAATTTTCAAAAACTTAGCACATTCATTTTTCAGCATAGCTCACTGCAACATTTACACAGTTTGTGATGAAGCATACGGATCTTTTCTTTGTAGAGGCTGATAGCGGCCACCGAGTTCAACTTGGGGAAGATTTGGTAGTCTGATGGTGCCCAATCAGTTGAATATGTCCATTTTCTTCAGAGAGTGTTGACTTGGAAAATACCACAAAAAGTCCTTACATTTAAACTTTCTGCATAATCACTCAAGGAGTTGAGATCCACATTTGTTTAACAAGAGCTGTATAACTCATCTTTTCTTTACCTCAGGCTAAAAACTTATCAAATAATCCATCAGTCCATCAGTCAATGGTTCCAGCTTTTAGAGAAGGGATTTGCTGCTATTCTCAAATGTCTCTGGGAAAATGTTTTTCACTACATTCACATATTTTATGATCATAATCACACCCCAAAAAATAACTAACAGATCAACTGGAAGTAAAAATAGTCAATCATTACTTACAGCTGAGCATCACATAAGATAATGAGATGATAATTAAGTCAATTTTAGCTTATTACAGATACACCAGTACAGCAAGAGGTTAAAGTACAAAACGTTAGTCTGAAAGAGTATCCTGTTTTTTTTTCAGCTATGAAATGTACACAATTATTTCTGTAATTTATGATCAATACTTCTGTGTCTAAAGGAAAGGCTGTGTTTGGTGTTTCAAGTGTTGAACAAAATCATTGCACAAGTCTGAAACTACAACAACAAGGTGCCTCAGCAACATGTTTCTGAAAACGTGTGGGACTCGGCAGCAAAGTGTTTTCGTGATTTTTAGTTGACATCTATTTATCATCTCCACTCCAAAAGCCTAACAGGTGCTGGTTATGTCTGTGTAGCTACCACATCCACACATGTGTGTGCGTGTGTGTGTGTGTGTGTGTGCATGCGTGCATACGGGCTCTTACTACCTTAAATCAACAACTACAATAGTCAGTCGTGGCTGAACACGCCCGGGCAGAAAAAAGCACAAAAGCCACAGTTTCTCCATCGGCCTGAACTTGCAGGTTGTGTGGTCTGGTGTCTCCTACATCACAGCTAACCCCCATCCCCCCTCACCCCCACCCCCCCACACTTCTCCTCCTTTTCCCCCCTCTTTTTCTGAATTTCCCCTATTCCCACTGGTCAATTACTCTAAACGAATGCCAGTCATTCCACCCAGCTGTTGGTTCAAAACAAAAGCCCCCCAGTAGACAAAACTACCGCTGCCTACGAATGCAACCCGCACAAGACAGTGACGGACGTAAACATGTGTCCTGGAACAGTTTAACTTGCCATGAAAGACAAAGTAACCGTGATCACCTGAGATTAACCCATATGTGTTCTTTGAAACATCTAAAATGTAGTTTTGGTAGGAAATCAAACTCGCCAGGGCTGATCTCCTATTTTCTCTTTCACTTTTTCCCTCCTTCCCTCGCAGTGTTTAAAATCCTCCTTTTTCTAAGGGGGGAAAAAAGTGTGTGCTTTTCTCAGAAATGTTGGATGAACTTCAGACCACCCTGCCCTAGTCCCATCTGGTGTATCACAGCCCAGGCCATGCCAGAGGTTGTAGGAATGTGAGTGTGTGTGGTGTTTTCCTTCTGGCCCACTCTAGCTACGGCTGACACTGAGCTCCACAGCTTCAAATGTGAATAAATGGAGAAACCATGAATCATTGTCGAATGACCCCTCTGGTACAGGGAGTCTCCAGGCTATTGTCCACCTCCAAGGAGTTTATACACAAAGAAATCCTGCACTGAACTCGGCCATTTTCTCCCCCCTCAGCCACAGTGACACCGTTCATTCCCCAAGTCATTAAAACCAGAAATAGGGGAAAGAGTAAACGATTATGTATGAGGCTAAGATAAGATTAGTCACCGGTTGAAAGCACTGGGTGTTGTGACTACTCCTAACAAGCTGTGACTGACACAGTACAGTAACATGACAAAACGACTTTGAAAACAAAGCAGCGCTGGCCCGAGACTTAGTAAAGTCATTATTTCGTTGAGTAATGAGCCTTTCTGCATTGCGCCGATGTCATGCAACGTCTAGAGGCACCGCAATTCACAATGTGAGGGGAGGAAAGTCCGCTATCATGCATGACTTAACAGGATATGACCCAATGTTATATCATCTGCTGTCCCTTCTGGTCATTTACAACCCACATGGGCCACGTCAGATTACTCCCACTAGTTTGACCGATCGGGTCAAATTCCCGTACATGGACTCTCTTGACATTTTTAAATGTGAATGACACAAAGAATTTGGCACGTTTTCTTTTAAAATCAGCGTTTTTTTTTTTTTTACTCCACACCAAAAAGTTGCATTGCAAAACTGTCTTGAAATTCATGAATAAGGGGAGAAAAGTTACCGCTCAGCCTAATTTTTTAATCCACAGCCGTGAATGTGAGTAGCTGGTAGCTGAGCAGCAGGACTGCAGGACCTGCAGGGTTTGGGAATGGGAGTGTGGGACATGGTAAGAGGTTTAACTGCTATGTGAGAACTCAAGGCTTCTAAGGTCAGCAGCTCAGTTATAGTCACTGTGTGACTGGCACAGATTGGGCGCGCAGCGGTGTCCACATGACTCCCCTGTTCTAGCCTACGCCATGGCACAGAGCAGCCCTGTACCAGCGCACCGACGCACCAAACACGTTCAGGCACACATACTGTACTCGGCTCTCACCGATTCGCACATGCTGACACAAGACCCAGACTGCGGTCGTTTGGTGAGAGAGAGCAAAACTGTTTGCCTGTAAACCTGGTGCGTTTCTACAAAGCAGATATTAAACGTTGTGCAAACGGCTGGAAATGTCAGGTTTGTTCAGTCCTGCTACACTGGGCAAGAGCAACTCTGTGAACAAACCGAGCATGCAAAGTCAAACCACAAAATCCAAAACAAAACAGTTGCTGTTGTGAATCACTCATGCCTCAGTAGCTACAAGTGGCTGAGTTGATTAACGGTTATTTACTCTCACAGCTGAAAGATTAGTTATTCCTGAAGGCCTCCAGAACACAAAAGCAAAAACTGAAAAATACAATATATTATCGTATCTGATCTGCTGTTAAAAACTTGTTGCGACAGTAATTTCCAAGCTAAAGACAGTGTTTATTGGCCTCACCTGAAAAATATTCCACAGTTGCATGAGCTTCTGTGCGCGTATGTACAGCTCATTATCGCCTGGAGTGTAAAAGTTTGACTCTTGACAACTGACTGCTGATTAAACCAGCAGTAACTAGTTGAAAGTCATGCAAATGAGACATTTTCAACTTGAAACAAAAATTCCTCCAGGGTTAATCACAGCAGAGAATGTCTGCCGTGCCTAGGCCCATTCATGTCAGTGTACGTCTGACTGTGTCCACACTTCAACTAATGCTCAGGCTTTATAGATAAATATGCCTTTTTAGGCAAACCTTAGTCTGTGTAATAACACCCATTTGGCAAACACACATATTTGAGTGGAGTATCTGAGTGCATGTCAGGTCAGGCTTCTATAGGGTCGTGTTTATGCAAGATGATTGTCCTGATAAAGTTTAGTACAAGTCTAACCCTGCTGTTTTGAAAAGATACGGCTGACTTTCTTTTATCTTTTAAGGAATAATAAATCTCTGCAAGCAGGTGAATGAGACAAAAAAATCAAACATTTATATTGGCTGCTGCAGAAAAACAAGTTTTAAATTGCAAAAAACTGACATTAAAACCCCCTCAAAGTTAGACATATGAAATGCACTGAGACCAAAGCCTTAAGTGAGGGTTTGTCAGTCTGCTAATCTTGGCATATGTGAAGTGCTGTGTCTCTTATCCTACAAACCAAGCAGAGAAAAACGCCTGTGGTCAAGGATGGAAAACACAGGACATGGCGGTCGCACTAACTAGCATCATCTCATCAATGTCTGACCACAAAAAGTATCTCGAGTCTATATTAGTTTTCCTGTTTTGCAAATTATCCATGTCTCCATCTCCATCTGCAAAGATCATCATGCGTGTACAGTTTTACCGACAAGAGTTTCCTTCAACGGGAATTTCCTTCCCATATCTTCTGACTACTCACCAATGACGTGCACAGCTGACTGGTGGGACAGTCCTTTTTAAAATCAAATATGTCTCAGCTGCGGTCTCTTCCGCGTGCTGATGAGTAAGTCCTTAGGATGTGAGTGGGCCAAACACATTTTAAAAGCCTTACCAAACCATGTAATCTTGAAAAACATTCAGAAAAACCATGTTATTATACAGCATGAGCCCCATAACAGCCCACTACAGACACCACTGAAACCTTCATAATAAAGGTGTTCACCACTCTCTGCAATTTTTGATGATTCAACCTGTAAAATAAACAGTAAGCCTGTGCGTTACTTCGTTTAGAAAAGACATGATATTCTTTGCAGAGAGGGGAGTTTTTGCTCTGTAAGCTGAAGTTGAAAGACACTTCGTTCATGTCATGCAGGTTGACCACAGCGAAGCATATGTAGAACTATTTTGCTTTCCAAACTTATTTTTACACAGACTTGGCTGCTTTAACATTAGATGTTTTCACATTTCATTTCCCACTCTCCTACTGTTACACAAAAAAAGGGTTACAAAGTGCTGATGGAGGACCATCCTGCACTCTCACAAGGAGCTGCACCACCCTGTGGCATCCACGGGCATAGCAGGCCCCTCACACTGTGATGTTACAGAGCAGAGCACTCAAAGCAAAGCATGGCTTAGCTCAAATCCAGATGTATCAAACAGAAATAAAAAGAAAACAAAGCTCTCTCTTTTCAGAGGCCTTGCGGTCTGTTATCTAAGCCTCCAGGGTTGCGTGATCTCACCGCGCTACATGGTCATAGCGCTGGTGCTGAGAGAATCCTATCTTCTTGGCTCACAGTAAAGTGATACCCTTTGAGGTGTGGCTATAGCCACAGGATATCCTATGAAGTTGGGAAATCCCTCTATCAACGGCGCTCCCCGCCCTGCTGCACGTCAGGGCTAATCAGTCCTTAAGGCCTGGTAATGAGACGCCCGCCACCACTGTCTGCCAGGCAACGCCAGCCTGAGCCCACACTAACTCTGCTGCTCCTAATGAGTGGTAATCACCCAGCAGCTCCCCACAAACCACTGCAGGGATGCCGGCACGCACATGAGGCAGGCAAAAAAAAGAACCCAGCAGACCAGAGGGGGAGAAAAAAGTGGGAACTGGAGGAAATGTTTACATGGAGCAGCTTAAAAAACAACTTGTAACATTTCTGTGCTGCTCTGCAGAAATGAGGCCCCCCTTTAAACTTTAAAATGCTCTGCCGTTTGATGCACACCAGGAACTAATTCAGCACGGCGATAAAAAAGCTTTTACAGCAGCAAACTGAAAAATCACTCCTCCTCAGTAAATTTACACACATCCCATTTGTTATCCTGTTGTTTTTGGCCTGGTGCCTCACTTAATGGAGCACTGAAAACAATGATACCATCTGAAAGGGCATCGGCTCTGCCTCAGGAGCAAACCGATGACAGAGTGTTTAAGGATATTGCAGTAATTAAATAGCGAGCAAATAGTGGCCGCTATATTTGCTTCTTCCGGATGCTGCGGCGCTTCTCTGATTGGTGAATCACAGTTGCATGACTGTGGGCAGCCTTCCTGTATATGTCGCACATGAACTAAATAAAAACAAACTCTTGACTCAGTGTTAGGACTCGCATTCAGCACAGTTTACAAGACCACAGAATGACATGCTTTTTACCAAAAAACTCAAATTTAAACGTCTCAGAGAGGGCGCTCTGAGCCCTGACTGGGTCAACTGGGCAATCCTACCGACCTCTAACCTCCATGTTGGACTTTTTGCTCAATATCTCACCAAGGTACTGTAACCTATTAAGTCAGGTAACAAGAGCTGAGCGATCATCGCCCGATTCAAACTCTGATGATAACGGATTTAGCAGAGGCAGCACCTGCCACAACAGGCTGAGGGAAAGAAAATGAGTGCTCACATTCTTGTGGCAAAGGATGACAATTTAAGCGGGTGCTTGACTACGCCAGGAATCCCACCCCACCCTCTGCTGTGCAGACTACGGGCAGGAGAGATTGTGTTTATGTTACACTTACGCTCCACCGCACTCTGGAAATTGGGTATGCAACATTGACCCTCTATTTTGAGTAAATCAGTACTCAAGAGGCCCTAAGATGCCTCATGCTCAGGGAATATTTATTTGAACAGGTTTGTGTCTCACAGTCGAAGTCGAGGAGGACTGTGCCTGAGTGTCACCGGTGTCGAGTGTCTGGGAAGTTGGCCAGTCACATTTTGTATCTGTGTCACCTGTGCAGGCTCTTTCGGTATGTTTCATGTTCCTCAGCTGCAGGGCTAAATCATTCACTGACACTCATTCATATTCCCCCCTCACTGGGCCGCGGAATAATAAATCTGGAGTATCGCAACACCACATGTCTCTCTGCACTACATAAGCCACAGATAGAGACCAGGCTGACAGAGGGAATTGCAAAAAGTGCTAACTGAATAAGTAAATATGCATTACCATTAGGACCATTAAGACTGATGCAAGTGCCAATTTGGCACGTCAACGTTGATACATGCTGCCTGCCAAGGGCGACTCTGCTGCAGGGAGGGAGGCAGAAACAGAGAGCGGGGTTACATTTGTCCTTCTAATGCAACTTTAGAGCTGAAACCAAAGACAGAGGCAGGGAAAGTGCATGATTTGTGCATGAGCATTACAGATGATGACGTTTAACCGAGAAGGGCTGAGATATTTCCATCATACAGAGCTATTACGGGTGCCATGCAGCATGTCTGCATCACTCAGAGCGTGCACTTGAGTAACACCCAAGAGAACAACATTTATCCAGAAACATGAAGAAAAACTCTGAGTAAAAAATTCAACACTTGGATCGATTCAGACAGTTTGATATCTAACAAACGAGTCAATACTCCAAAAAAGTGATGTTCTTTTGACACTTTTTCAAGCTGTTTTTTGTACTTTTGGTGAGATTTTTATACCAACATAATTTAGTAAGGCTAACCTACATCCAGGAAAGGGGGTAAAACCCACTCCAACACACCAGTCTAACAGGCCCTTAGGGGACACTTCCTGTGCTCTCTTGCAGCTTCACAACAGTTCCCAGATCACCTAACACTGCTAATCCTGCACAACACCCATACCTACCATAAATTTGACTCTGCTGGAAAGGCTTCAAGTGTCATCACTCCACAGTTCATACAGCCATTTGTCCCTGTGTGCGTCTGCACTGTTTGCAGCCAAGGGGAAGCACTAACAACACCCATCAACACAGATATTTGTAGATACTACGAAAAGGCACCAAGATCTTGTTTCTGTGTTTAGCAAGAAATACCCCCCCTGATGGCTTTTAAAGGTACATTTTGTTCCGTCAATTTCATGAGATTAGGTGTCACCATTAGAGCTTTTTTGGGTGATTTAAAAAAAAGGGTCTTCAGTTCCAGGTGAAACATGGCTGCTCTCCCACCTGACATGCTGACCTCATTTGAATGACCTTGGCTTCCCTGCGGGGGTAAACGCTCCTCTGTAAAACTTAAGAGAGAAAAGAAGTTCATGTGAGCTACACAAGCTGGAGTTCAGTGCATTAGTAGCCACTCTGAAAGTGGAGGTCATAGTGGGCTACACCTAAAATCCAAGGCGTTCCCTGAGAAATGACTGACTTTGAAATATACACCCTTGTGCTCTGTCTAAATTAAACATTATTGTGTATATGACATGATTCATGAAACGCTAAATTTCTTCAGATTGATTTCCTAACACGTGTTCCAAGTGTTTTTTAAAGCTGATGGAGGCAGCAGAGAAAAAAGAAACCTCTGCCAGGGTTGTGTGATGTTTATGCTGGATGGGGGAATTTTCTGTGCAAGCTGAGCAGACGTTTCGGCCACCAGTTCAGTCAGTCAGATTGCTTTATTGTTACCAGCTGTTGAGTCTGAGGCATATACACTCACCTTTCGCTCCGCGGCTGTTTTCAGAGTCGACTAAGGATATGATTTTACAAGTGTTTCAGCAAAATAATCACCAGACCGCTACCTGCCATTCAAACGCACCAGGGGTAACTTTACAGTGGGCGCTGGCTCAATTGTCAGGGAGAGAATAGGGGGTGAACTCTCCTCGGCCAGCATAACTCCGAGGCTGCGTACATCAGCCTATAATAGATGCTGTGTTTATGGCCTAACATACTCGCTGACCCTGCTTGTCACAAAAAAAAGAGAGAGAAAGAAATACTGTTTTAATTGTCAGCAGCTTTAGCTTTAGTGAGCCCCCCCCCCCCCAAAAAAAAAAAAACCCGTGCAGACAACCTGCTGCAGCCACCAGCTGTGAAGCCGCAGAGCGCAGCGCAACCGCCGCCAAATGACACCTCACTGACCCGCAGAAATTAATGCAATCCAAACAACTCACACGGGCTCACAAATCAAAATGAATAGGATTGATATAGTCGCAAAAGTCGCTGCATTAAAAAAAAAAAACTTTGTGAAAGAAAAGTTTTCAGTGAGTAAAAACAAAAACAAAAAAACAAAGTTGTTACCTTTCAACCTTTCAGATTTTAGGAACCAATCAGATCAATGAGAGCAGCATCATGGACACACTGTCTGTATGTCTGTCAGTCCTTACCCGAAATATGCTGCGGTCGGTCCAGGCAAGTTGAGAAGATACACTATAACTGTGAACGATAACCATCCCAGGAGTAGATGTCCATCCAGCATTTTGCTGCGGCTCCAGGGCAGATCATTTCGTTTCTCCTGAGTAGCTGTGTAAAATCCCTTGTTGAACGTTCAACACTTCTTATACAGAGAGGAGCTGCGCTGCGCTCCTCCCATCCGCAGAGAGAGAGAGGGAGAGAGAGGGAGAGAGAGAGAGGGAGAGAGGGGGGGAGAGAGAGTAATATGGTAATACATACAGAGAGCTGAACTGATTCACAATTCACTCTCAGGTTTCATGCAGACAAATCTACTCACTTGTCTTGATTTATGATTGATGTGACAGTTTCGGCTCTGTGGGCGTTTTAAGCACCAAACAGCCAGTGTTTGTTCAGGCTGAGGTCAGTGTGAGCTGGCCTGTATATGATAAAATACTTGTTTACCTCCAGTCAGTGACAGTTTATTTCCAGAATGGCAAACCCTGAATTTGTATAATCCAGCACGAGCAGGATAATACAGTAATGCCAGTCCTCATACAGAAGTGTTTAGAAGAGTATGAAGTCTATAAAACCGAGGAGGTTTTGTAGGTGGGACTTTTGCATTTCAAACAGCAGTGGTGTGGAGTCACAATAAATATTTTTTTTACCCCAAGAAGACTGCAGTCAAATCGTCCTAAAGTTTTGAAATAAGTGACGAAACAAGAGCAAGTCCATCTGCAGAGGACGATCACTTAATACGATTGAAAGCTCCAGAGCAGGAGCAATTTTAACACAAGCGAATCTCATGTGTTTATCATTTTGTTAACTGCTTCAGGTTTTGAAGGTCAAAAATGAACTTTTACTTAGAAGGTTTTTTTGCACTTTTCTTTGGTTATTGAGTAGGTGGTTTCCATGTTACACTTCACAGACTTTCAGAGGCAAAAAAACTGTAGACTAGTTTTTCTCAGCTCTGTTTATTTGATAGGTGAGGTTACTTTAAAAACAGCACGGGGAACGGGAAACATGTGATGGGCTTTTAAAAATGTGATGCTTTTTGTTATACATTAAACTGTCAAACTGTGCTAAAATTAACTCTCCGTAATTTACAAAAGTGAAAATGTTTCCACTCACAGGAGTCGTTCTGCTGCATAACAAGTGCTTCTACCTTTAATCATTTAAGTGCATTTTTTGCTGAAATAGTTTTTCTCCATCAGTCTTGTGTTGTATGAGAAGGTTTGCTCGGTGTCTCAAAACATTCTAAACTTTGCATTGTAAATTATTTCACTTATACGCTCCACATGTCATCGTGTCTGTGTTGATTTCATCAGTCAAAAACACGTCATAAGCTGCAGGAAAAAGGATCCCTGTTTAGGAGGTTTTTGGTTAAAGATTGTCTGCTGAGGTTAAATATCAGTCTGGTCTTGCCTCTTGCAAGAGACAGACATCAGTTTCTCCTACACCGCATGCACCGAGGTGAGTTCACGCGCAGTTCACAAAGCAGAGAGCAAATTTGTCCGCAAATATGACTGTAGGCGATTTCACAAGAGCTGAAGACGAAACCTTTAATCACTTTGCAGAATGTCATATTGAACGCCATAAATCAATTGGCAAACTATCAATCATTGCGGCAAGTAATCTGAAGCCTTTGGCAGGCCTGCTCTTGAAAAATATTTACTCTTCCTACGCGTTTTGATTGCATAAGATTTAGAGATTATCAAAACGTTGAGTTATTGTTACAGGAAAAAACGTCTCTAACATGCAAACATAACTGGCACACTTACATTAAAAAGTGACACACACACACATGAACATATAATGTGGAAAAATTTTATTTGATTCGACCGTTGAATCTATGGTTAATATTTGCTTGTCATTTTATTGTGATCCTTCAAAACCAGGTCTTAATGGATTGTTTATTTGACATAGTTCCAATGAATATTTCACCGGCATGACATCAATATTTACAGTTTCGTTCTCATGCATAATAGTCATATTGACAAAGAGGCAGTATTACAGACTTGTTGACTAAATTGACCTTGATTTGTAAGTAATATCTACAGGCTGTTTGCCAGCTGAGAGTGTCTTTAGTCAGGGACAACCCTACTTAACTCCTGTGTAAACACCTTTCAATGCTCAGCTACCACCTGACATCTTTTGTGTCCGCACACACCTTGATTTCTGGCACATAAAAGAGAGAGAGAGAGAGAGAGAGAGAGAGAGAGAGAGGCATCTGAGCTTGGGAAGGGTCCAGGTTTCCTCAGATACACCTGGGAGCGCTCCTGCCAGGATTCAGGATGAAGTCTATTCATTCCCGATCTCAAACAATATCCAGGCCGCTCACCAGAGATCACAAACAGCCACAGATGGGCCAAGCAGCGTTGCGGAGCCAAGTTTCTACTTACTGTGTGTAAACAAAATGGCACCTCAAATTAGAGATTAAAAGTGAGCAAACTTGATAAGTGATCCCATTATCAGTCCCATCAACGGATCACCGGTTATTCAGCGTTTGCATAATGTGTGATTTGAGTATCCGGTGAACATGAGTTAATGCTGCTGCAATGTGGAAGGCTGTTTTAAAAAAGTTTTTTATAGATTTTTTGGGGGAAATATGCTTATTCACTGTCTGGCAGACAGTAAAATGAGAAGATTGCTACTTTTGTCATATTTCTCAGTTGAATCCAAGCCTACTGCCAGCAGCCAGTTTAGCTTAGCTTACCATAAAGACTGAAAACAGGTGGAAACAGTTTGTCAGGCTGTTAAATTTTGACAAGATCCACCCCGCCAGCACCTATTAAGCTCACTAATTAACACATTATATCCTTTTTGAATAATCCGCACAAAACAAAAACAAAGTGTAAACTTCAGCCAGAGGTTTTATGGCAGGAAGTTACGGTATGAGAGAGACTATTTCTAGGCTGGAGGCAGTAACTTCCTGAAGTTGAAGAAACAGTCATACACACATCCTCCCGTAAAAAGTTTTGTTTTTGCATTTTTGTTGGTGTACAAATTTAGCAAAAAAGCTACAGCTTTAGCTTTAGAGGTGCGGGTGTGCAGGTTTTGTTATGTCCAAACAGTGTCAGGCTAACTGTTTTCCCCCTTTTTCAAGTGTTTGTGCTAGGCTAGGCTAACTGACTGCTTGCTGTAGTGTCTTTTTTAACAGACAGACTCACCCAACTCTCCATCGAAAGTCATAAACAGCATATTGATGCCAAATTTTTCCTTTAAAATTTCAATTTAAATTAAGTTTTTAATGTAAGAGGATGCAAACTTGTGTAACAAGAAAACTCAAAGCAGTCATAGCTGCAGTTCTACGTCATATAAACTGCTGCGTGTATGAATTCACTTTCAATTGTAGCTCAGTTTGATTTAAGAAATCACACAGGTGAGTGGGTGAAAACACAGGAATGCACTTTTTTTTTGACATTATCAGCTTGTCAGTCATTCCCAAAGGGTAGTTATTCAAAAGCCTATAGGCACCAAGAGTGAGAGCCCTGCTTCTACATAACACCTGGTTTTAAGGAGATCAGCGGGGTTTTGTCAGTACATGACAAGAATGGACACTAATCCTGGGCAATACCCACTGGTCCTGCATGTTTCTTGAGTGGGATAATTGATTCCCACACCCTTCTTAAAACACACTCGCCCCCTCTTCTCAGACCCGACAACCAAGAAAATAGAGCTTTTTTCATGCTTGTGTCGAGGGATCATGACCATAAGGACAAAAGCGTGTGTGTGTTTTTTTTTTTTAACCAAGGCTCCTATGAGGGTTGAAGTGAGGGCTGTCATAAATGGTGGAGGTGGTAGCAGAAATTTGTTTGGTAATGGACACTAATCTCTTAAGGCTGTCAGGAAATGTATCCCTCCCTTCTGTTGGAGATTCTACCTTACCCTCTTCTACCATTTTTTTCTGTTCTCTCCGAGTCTCTAACAGAAGCCAACATGCAAAATGCATGAATATCATAGATCTTTCTGAAAAATAATCATATCAGATATCCATGAGAAAGTCAGCGTAGAAAAATCAACTTTGTTTCTGCTCCAAGTGTGACTAGAATACTCAGTTCAGATTAGAGCGTTAGCCTGCAGTGTTACATTTCTTTGCAATTACAATGAGGTTCCTCTGGGCATTGAGGTTAGTCTGTGCACCGACTATTCAAATGAGATGGAATGTGCTATGGGATGTCAATGGAGTTTGAGGTATTTCCTCTAAAGGCACGATCTCCTGAAATGCATTCAAAACATTTCAACATACAATATAAATTTTCATTGAGGAACGAGTGCAAAGCATCTGCTGCATGTCCATTATAATAAATCAGGCAAATAAAGAGTAAACAAGAGAGTAAATAATCTGGAAATAGAATGCATAAAAGGTAGTTTGCATAAAATATGTTATCGTATTTTACATAAAAAGTCTTTTTCTTTCTCTTTAGACTCTTATGTATTAGCCTTGGTCTGACCTTGTCTTGATATCACATCCCTGGAGAGGAATGTAAATCGTATCCGTCCAATCCCAACCCAGTTACCACCAAACTCCTCGTTCTCACCACCCCTACTCCGCTGCAGGGCCACATGATCTTTTCCATGTACCAGACATAATTTGTGGCTTGGGTTTGGAGGCTGACGGTGCGTCTGCGCCACTCTGCTGTTTCAGGCGTCGGGTGCACCGTGTGCAGCAGTTCTCAGGCTTCAGGATTAAGGAAAAGTACGTCCTCAGGGGCTGGAGAGGTAGCTGTTGTTTTTGAAACCTCAGTAAAAGCACTGTCAACCTCCTGTGTTGGCTTGATTGCATCGAGGAGAGAAAACAAAACTGTTATAGCTAATGGATACATTTTTTAAAGGAGGTTAACGGAGAGCGAGGAGCAACACAATCCTCACATAAAGAAAAGATACTTTAAAAAAAAAAGTTTCCTTAAAGCTTAGAAGGTCACCGGGTACTTGCTGAAAACTGTCTCCTGGATTTGCATTTCGTGCAGAAGGCAAAACAGTAGCTGCAGTTTAAAGAAGCAGCACCTCACTAACAGAAAACCCCCGTAGTGGAACTTAATCCTGGCACTTCATGTGTGGCATGTAGCCTATGGTCCATGTACATTTTCTAGTGAAGTGTTATGACACACTTGAAACAAAATTGTATGTGAGCATGTGTCGGCTTGTCCATTCTTGAAAGTGTTTAAGTAGGCACATCTAAGCTGCTGCTGCTGCTGTGTAACTGAGGGAGGAATACCTTAAACACAAGGTGCAATGGCTGCTGTAGTAAACACAGTCCCCTAAAAGTGAACTCTTAAGGTGGCGTGACATGAGAGAAACGAGCTTTTTAAAGGGAGTCTTTTGGTTTATTTTATTCACTTTTGCATGCCATTTGTGTCCAAAAGCTTTGGTCATTCAAGCATTAATTACATTTCCTGTCTTGAAAACAATGACTTCAAGATCTGACATTAATATCAAACCACACTCTTCCTGAGGTTTTTTTTTTGATGCCAAAACTGCATGATGGGATCCACTCTTTGGTTTCCCAGCAACATGTGAAACACCCTGCTCGGACCATGTTTACAATAACGCAATTTTCTTTTTTTGCCCTTGAACAAATACGACCATTCATCCAGGTTCACCTCGACTCACTGGAGAAAGCATCTGCAATAACATGAACACAGTCTCAACAGCAAAAGTAGTCACATGTGAAGAGTTTGGAGCCAGGAAAGTACAGGTTGCTGTATGAAGACAAACGATATGGTAGATGTATAGTGAATGGGTCGTGCTCTTGACCAGCAGGTGGTGTTGATGGAATGGTATGATCTGCTTTACTTAGCGTTAATGAAACAAGACAGCGTCCAGCTGAGCAGCTGCAGCCGCCGCAGCAGCCCCCCTCTCAGCTGATTGCGACCTGGGATGACCCAGAAAAAAGAAAAAAAAAAGTGTCATTAATGTGGGGGGGGGGGGGGACCAGAGAAGAAGAGAATGCAGGAAGGAGGAGAAATGGAGCCTCATACACACACACAGACACACACACAGACACACACACAGACACACACACACACTGAGCGGTTGATAGAAAACACTGCAGCATGATGCACACAGGGCTGTTCCTGTAATTAAAGCTGCATTGTCTCTTCTTGTTTTCTGGCCTCTGGAGCTTCATCCCTGTGATTTAATGTGTGACCTCAGCGCTATCGCAACTATCTGAGTCCTTCTGAGAAAAAAAAAAAAACCCAATGACCAAAGGCTCCCACAACAGATTGTTTAAGACTTCAGTTACAGACAAAATGAAACTTAACAGGCAACACATGCAGACAGAATGATTCCGGCCTTTAGGGGCATCTATTTGTTTCTTTTGACTATTACTTTAAATGATTAAAACCAAACCAGACATCTGTTTTATTGGTTTAGATCTTATTGCTGTTTTTTACACAGAAAACCACATGATGTTAACTGTAGTCTCAAATATTGGCAAGGTATATGGAGCACTGTTTTTCATATGTTTCATCTTTGTCTCTTTGAAAAGACATTACTGTAGCCAGACAGGACTATAAAACATAAACTGAACTCAGTTTTTTTATGCACTCATAGTTATCAGTCCTTAGTCCTTTATCATTTCTATCTACACGCTACCTTTAAGTCAAAAGCTTCAACAACACAAAATCCATTTTTAATGCAGATTCTTATCAAATCTACTTCTTTTTCTGCCTGGTGACCAGAACAAATTGTTGGCAGTTTATGTTTCTGCAAACCACAACTATGTTAAATCTTATTGTCTCATATGTAACATGATAATGTTTCTACAAAACCTATCAAAGTTGATCAGAACAGAAGTAAACGAGATGAATTTCTCATTTTAAAGAGGAGAGGATGGTGGCAGGCTGACAGCTAGATGACATATCTGCCATGCAGCATGTGACTGTTCAAGACCACCGTTCACTCTGTTTCAACTGTCAAAACTGGGTTTTTTTATCCAACATTAGGACATTTTCCACCCATATATAGAACATGAGTGAAAACACAATCTTTTTCTTTTTGAACCAAGTGGTTTTGGTGCCTAAACTTAGCCAGATCTCATCCACAGCGTTGTCAAAATATTCCCAAAACTCTGCATTGAAATGTAAAGAAAAGTCAAGTTTCAACATATCTGTGGTTTACAGAAACATAAAATGTCAACATTTACTCTGGGGACTGAGTTCTCTCTTCTTCTTTTTTTAATGATTTCATAATTTATTTGAGTCAATTTATGATAAATTAGGAGTTGTTATCAAATGTACACCTTATCTCTTAATAAAGATCCACACATTTAGGGTTCTTGTCTTTAACTTTTTTGCTGAAATCTCAGGCTCACATTTGATGAACAGGCTCAGTTTGAGTCATCATGTGAAGTCTGCTGCTTGATCTTTTGTATATTTAGAATTTAATCTTCTTTTATCTGCAAAGCACTATGAAACTGTGATTTATGCTTCACTGTAACTTGCTCTCTTTATCTATATCTCACAGTGGAATCTTTCCAAACTTCAGCTGGTGCTTTTATGATGATGAGAATAAGCGGCTGAGCAGTTGTAGCTGAATCGAACATCCATCCTCTTGCTCAACTGACCTGCAGTGCAATAAAGAACAAGCATAGGTGTGTTCTGATCTCAAAAGCAACAAGTCTGACCTCAGAGACTACAAAGACAGTTTAGACTGCCATGATATCTCTTATCAGAAGCCTTTTTACACCCTGTATTGCCGGGAGGCGAGCAGGGGAGATAGGGACGTCAGCGCCTGTGGTAATGCCCATCCTGAAGATAAAGTCAAAGCTGAGGCAGACCCTTTGCTTTGTTTCCCATGTGTGGAGAAGAACAAGGAGGAACAAGGGAAAGTGATGAGTTGTTTCCAGGTGTGAGCTCGTGGGGTGTGTCGCAGCTTATTGAGGCCAACGCTCCTCTCTTTCCCTTGGAACGGTTGAAACTCGTCAATGTTTGGAGGAGCTCTTGCTCTGCTTTCAGGCATCTTTTCTCCGTCTTTTACTGAACATCCCAGTTTTTTTTTAATAAAAATCAATGAAAACAAGAGCACTTAACAATGCAACAGATTAAACTGAATAAAATTATTATTAATAACAAAATATCAGCTTAGGTTGTCGCAGTGTTTGCCTGTATTTGTTGTAGCTTTTTTTCATGTTTTTTTAACTATGCAGCATCAAAAATAATCTCTTTTTAATAAATCTCACAACATTGAAAGACATTGATTAAGACTGACACTTAAAACCTCTGAAACATTAAAAAAATCTGTATTTGTTGCGATGTGAATCTGACACAACACACTTTTGTGGGGTATAAGTTAAAAAACATGAACTGGCCTGTAGTTTGTGTATTTCATGACTTACTTTTATGTACTTTGTTGTTACTTTTTGTATTCTTAGTTTTATGTATGTACATCCATTCATTGTCTTTGTATGTTTCATTTTATTTGTTTCACATTTTAATTCATCTGAGTTTATTTCAAATTTTCAAGTTTTTAGTTTAATTTTATGCTGTTTTAATGCATTGCTTTGCTTGTTAAAATACTTTGGATTGCCTCTGTGTTTGAAAGGTGCAAATAAACTTTGAATGGTTAGAAAAAATCCATGGACCATTTGATTTATAATTCTAATGTTCAGCAGTGACAATAAACACTGTTGATCCCATTGCAATGCTGACATCTAGTGGTGCTGTCACATTTGTACACAACAGTGATCTCCCTGTCAGTCATTATATCAACAGCTGTGGTTTAATTTTCTTTTTGTGTTGCATCTTATTAAGACACTTGAATGCACAAAGGAGCATTAACAGCCTCATGGCACATCGGTAAAACATTCACGGAAAACTCAGTGAAGTCAGGAAAAAGTGATTACTTCAATATTTTTGTACTGCATGATGTTAGTGTAGCTGTGTTTTGTCAAACAGGGGGAGGAAAGTGACTGAGGCCTGTGATGCAGAGCAATGACAAGACCCACTTGTCGGACGTGACTTGGGGGTAACAGCACTCTGCTAAATGATGTCATCATCACAGTGAGGTCACCGCGGGCGCACAGAGGTGCCATGATGCCTTTCTGTTTGCTTGGGGGGAAATCCTGAATGGATGGACTGCAGAGGGTAACATGTTGATAGAGAGTCAGCTTACAGTGTGTTGAATAGATTGCTTTGGAAAAAGTAAATCCGCTGTGTGTGTGTGACCACTTCATATGGAAAAGCTCATTGATTTTTATGGTATGTAGAATCGAAACATGTTTTACACATTTTTAAGCACTTATTAACCATATTATCTACATTCAGTTACCATATGCTGAACAGACATCACATTTTTCTCATGCATTTAACACCCTCACACACTTGGCCTCCGTGCCAGTGTTGACAGCTACTGCAGAGGGAAGAAAAGCTCAGTTCATGGCTGCTCGAACTCCCAGATTTCCCCCTCTGCAGCTGCCCAAACCCTCTGTCTCCTCTGTGCAGCTCTGTTTACTTTACTGTGTGCAAGTCTGGCCATTCAGTGACATGTTGAATCATCAGCATTACTGGGTAAATACTATATGTAGTTTATTATGGTGATTATTATTATGATTATTATTAATAGTCATGGTGATTTTTTGTAAAAGTGGTAGCAGCAGCAGTGGCAGCATCAGTAGCAGCTGTTTGTAAGGGAGTTATTGGTGTTACTTTAACTTAATTTAACTTAAATTTGTTATTGAAGTTCTTGTGTCTATCTCCTCTAGTATTAGCAAAACTGCTTTTTCAATAATACGTTTTTATCAGCACCCCTGAGCCTACTTTTGATAGAATTAATCATTTTATTCTTTCAAGTAAAACTACATCAAAAACACTAAATTTGCAAAATATATCTGTCAAAGTTTATTATGACTATTGATGCTAAACCTCTTAGCAGCATTTTAATGCTTTGAGTCAATCAATTTTTGTATTATCTTATATGATCTTCTATGGTATAATCTTGGGTAGTTTAATAATCGAGGATGCATTATATTTAATAGATCACAGTCTTCATCAAAGATCAGGTGATCAAATTAATTATAACAGTCTAATAAATAATTCTGATGTGAAAAGCTGTGTATACTTGACCTGCTTTAATCTCAGCAATCACTGTATTATTAGTTTTTGTTCATTTTTTGCCAGACTTGCAGTGTACAATAATGTCCGCTAGGTGGTACTAACATCTCGTTTTCTCAATCACTCCACATTCTATAAGAACGCGTGTACAATGTTTTGCCTCCTTCAGGCGACTCATTACATTTTCGGATATGAACACTTGTTGGTTATTATGGAACAATGACAGGTTTGACTCCGTATAAATACAGTATGACTGAATGACGAGTCACTGGAAAGATTCAGGGATAATTATGTTACCGCACGTGAGACACCGCAGAGCCTATAGGCCTAAATCTGTCAGTGGAGACTGTACAAGGTGTAAAAACCCCATGAATTCAACCAGTCCATGCTGAAATAATTCATGCAGGACAGGATGGACATGCAGAATGTCCAAGTACAATAGGTTAGGTAAAAAAATAGTAGCTTAAAAGTTGAATCCAGTTAATTATAACAAAACATTCTAATAGTAAGTTCGTGTTGAATCCGTTTTTGTTTTAATTTTGGTTGCAGAGGTGGTCACAAACAAACACACTGTCCAGCGTTTGGCTAATTATAAAAGCTTTCTTGTTATTAACTATTAGACGAATTCATGTCCTGCTGCTTAATGCCTCTGTTTACTGAAAAGGGGGAACCTGTCACCTCAGCTTTATTAATATGCACATTTTAATTTTACGTGTGGTTTTGCTGCTTTTGGTCAAATAATCACCCCTCTGCATTTTTATGGTGTAGGCCTAACATATGTTTCAGTCCCCTTCAACCACTAAGGTGCAGTAAATGCTTGCTGAAGCATTAATTTGTTCTTTTTTAACATTATAAGTACACACTGTATTTATTATTAAAGTTATCATAATTTCATAGCCTGCTAAACAACAACCTCGTTGACCTCAAAACTGAAAAAAAGATCCAACCGATTTGATTTATTGCGTTTAATTTAAAAAAAAAAAGTTTTTGTTCTTTTTGTTTTCTTTGTGCAACATTAGTCACTGATGTTGCACAACTAGGACAGCCCTCTTTTTTTTAATCATCAGGTAAGCATCAGTGCCCGTAAATGGAGAGACAGATCAGCTATCAACAGCCACTTGATACTGAGGAAAGGCAACAGACAGTCTGCCACTTAAACTCAGTGGTGCGGCCAATTTTATCGGATATTTTTTGTTGGAAATCGCAGTCTGACAGCTTAACATGCGGGCAGCCTTACAGTAATGCTCGTGAAGATGTAAACACAGCACGGTTATGAGTGCACGAGGGCAAAACATTTGGGAAAATAACTTCCTTCCTTTCCTAATAAATGCGTGAAATACGCCCATTTTTCCTACACTTCAGGAAACGTCTAATTTATGATGAAAATATCAACATAAGCTTTATTTGGCATTTTAAAGAAGTAGGACATATTTTTAAAGTCATAAACAGAGAGCCTGAGACATAAGTTTTGGTTTTATATGTTAAATAAAAAAAATATTAAATCCAATAGATGGTCAAATTATTAGAGATTTCTTTGTAGAAAATACAGCAATTTACTCTGTAGTTTCATTCCGTTCATTGTAGATCCATCAGTTCGTGTAGGAAAAAAAAACTTCTCAACTCCTAATTTTACATTCATGGCAAACAGGCACAAATAAAGGACTGGAGACTTTAATAATGGTCTCCAGCAATTCACACATATTTATTTCTGCATTTTAGAAGCTTCAAGCCAGGGAGTGAAATCCGGACAGGTTGTTATAGCTACGCAATCCACAGGGGTTCCGATGTCTATTTAAAACCCCTCAGACCCTCCCTCTCTCCTTTAAACAACATTATATATCACACACACAGCATGCTAATGCGACCAATTCTCAATGAGCACTAAAACACATCTTAAAATTAGCTCATTCTGGTGTCTCAGTTCAAACTGCCTGACTAGGCAACAGAGGGAACATATCATCAGAATTCCCCCTTTGGCAATACCTGCTGATTGGGTCCTAAAAAAGCAAGCAGCTTTTAACTTTTAATATTTGGCTCCCGAGTTCTGCCACGAGTAGTCGCGAAAGATAGAGTCTGCCACAAGGTTTTCTTTTTTTTCTTTTTTTTTAGGTGATAGAAATAAAAATCCATCAGAGCAGATTCGGGTTTTTTTTTTCTCTTCAGTTTAATTCTCAGTGCGCGTATGAGCGCGCATGTAGGCTTTCTACAGGAGAAGGTTTGCGAAACTTTAAGGATGATATACCTTGGATGTTTCCTGTTGTTCTGTGGGCTTACGCATGTCATGGCAAGTTATCCTATCTGGTGGTAAGTTTTTATTCTCATTTTATCCCGGAACAAATTCCGACCTGATTTTTTTTTTTTATCTCTAAATGTTGAGAAGTGATCAGTGATTTGCTTCTCTGACTGTTTGGTTGTTATTTCGTTTGTGGCAACAGCGAGACGTTTGTGTGCACCGATGGTAAAGTTGATTCAGCCTGATTTGGAGACTTTTGACAGGAGTTTTAAGTAACTAAGGTGCAAAAGATGGATTGACAAATAGACGAGCGTAATTTTAATGAGAGAAAAACGTGAGTAAATGACGCTTTTGGGTCGATTAATTGTACAAGTGGAGCAGAAACGAAAAACATCATTTTTTTAATTAAATTCCAGGTGTCATTTGCAGCATAAACGATGCAATTTGACTCAGAGCAATTTACACATTCACAGTGCAGCAGGTGCAAAGTTTGTGTGCTTGCAAGTGTGTATGTGTACGTGTGTGTGTATGTGCGCGTGTATCTGTGTGTGCGCCAGAGCACTCCTGTGTGTGTGTGTATCGGGGGTCAAAGTGGCACAGAACAAGTAGGTGATGAAATCTTGCACAGAATTCAGTCTTATTGTTTTGTGCAAACTGATATTATGCATCTTTATGCGTAATGTACATTTGTGTTAATATTGAGAGGAAAAATAAAAGCAACATTTGAGTTTTTTAACAAACTTGGAACATTTCTTTTACTTTAACTAAGCATAACTGAGGGCTTAATAACGAAATTCGTCACAGTTCAATGTTTTGTAGCAACATTAGCTTTAGTGAAACTGATATCTTAGTCCATAATTAATTACATTTACATATCCTCACTTTCCTAATGTCTTCATAATCAAACACTTGATGATTTCAGCTTTTGACACAAAACTGTCAGTAATTGTATTTCTCCTTAATCACATAAAAAGCACAGGGTCATTGCAGAGCAGGCATTGATGAGATTTATACGTTTATGGTGTGGCAGCTAATTATTCTTCATATTTTAAAAAAACTGAGAAGAGACTTTATTTTCAACATTTTTCCACATCATTTTTTGGATGAATGGGATTTCTCATGTACACAAAGACAATCACAAATGCCTTGTTAATGCTGCACAAACAAATCATGTCTATTTTTCTAATAACTCCTTTTATATTTTGGGTTGCTTGGATATTAGGTGTACCCTAATCTACTTCCCTTAATGGGTCCCCTGGTGGTAATACTGATGAGAAACTAATTACATGCACAGCTGGAAGGAAATCCTGATATAACTGTGGGCCCTCTAGACTGAGGACAAAAACTGACCCAAATCAGGACACTTTTTTCCACAGTTCTTCTCTCATAGTTCTGTGTTTTATTGTCAGATATGAGCATGTTTTAAGCTTTTTTTTGTTATGCCAGTATGTGCAGTGCCATGACTTAGCCCTGCTGAATGACACACTCATTCACACCTTGAATTTCAATCTCTATATCTCGTTTCATTCCAATCTTGTTTCTTTTCTTCTTTTTCTGTGGAGCCAGTAAAATGACTGACACAATGGAAGGCAGGTTTCCATCCTGTCATAACAAAATCCCAACAGATTTATGTATCAATGGTTTGATGTTGGAGGGTGGGTCAGGTCAGATCGAGTGTAACTGCAGAAGCACAAGAGAGGCAAGTAAACATAACGGGAGAAAGTTTGCCCTTTCACTCCTGCAAATCCTAAAAAATCTCCAACTGCAGAAGTAGCTCATGAAGGCACCTTGAGTCGAACATTCTTGACGTAATACTTTTCTCTTGCAAGACTATTGATGTATTTTGTGTTTCATGGCAACTCATCCTAAGTCAAATAACGTGTTTCCTTTTGGATTGCGCTCAGTACGCCTGCATTGTCTCTCCCTTTTCAAACAGAACGTCAGTTATCTAGGAGCCATTATCGCTTCTGACAAAAGCAACCTGGGATGTTTTTGCTGACAGTTTGCACTGATTTTGTCTTCGAATGGCGATCAGAGCAACGTCACGCTCAACCTCTGTGCAGCAGTGGTCTGTGGGGATAAGGGATATGCACTAAGACAGGTTCATGTCTGTCTCCTCTCGACCTGCCATGACATAGCCTGGCTGCACCCGCCACCCCGCCACCCCCTTTCCTAGTCCACCCCACCTTAGAAGATAAATACCTGGAGGTGAAAGCTTGCCGCACATTCCTTTTCCCAAACATATTCTCTTGATGTCAAAGTCGGCTCCAAGGCCCCAGGGCCCACGAGTAAAGTGGTAATTCTAAGGTACCCTGCTTGGGCTTGCTGAAATATGCATTAAACCTGCGCTGGATACACTTAGACGAGAGGGGGAGAGTCTACTGAGACAAAAATTGAATGTTATATATGCTTTGTTTCAGTATTTATTTTTGATTGTTTTCACTTAAGTGTTTTTGATGACATATACCTTAACAGCGTTTTGTAAAAATAGTGAATCCTCTGCTTCTTTATCAATATCAACTTCATCACAGTTGTTGATTTCAAAGTGGGAATTAGAAGAAATTTCGACATGAGCCCTCAATTGATGCTTGAGATTTATGTATTAATATTTATTAGAGCTGATAATGCAATAGCTCTTTTACAAAAATCATAAATCATCCCTGGTGGAACTTGCCCTGCCTCCTCTTTCAGGCCATTTCCTAACACAGGAAGAGGTCACATGGATTACTCAGCCTCATGGAGACAGACACAGAGACATGCATGAGTGGAGCAACTAAAGCACATTGACTCACTACAGTTTTATGTGACTTGTTCAGGAAGATGACCTGGCAGAAATGCATGAAAAAACAACCTCGCAGGTGTAGCCCTAATGAGAGTTAAAGCTTATTACAGAGTCTGGCCAAGAGTGAACTCCTGTGATTTTGGAGACACAAATGAAATGACACATTCAGAGTTTTTCAACCTGCATTAATAAGAGCTTATATGACCTTTACTCTGCTCTGTTTCCTGCCTTTGAGATACATTTGGTACTTATTTCCTAATGCAAAAATCTTTTTCACCGATGGAGTTGATGAAAATGCCGTGGGCACTTCAGAGAGGAAGCAGAGGAGGTTTAGGACCGGACTGACAGGAGACTATTGCTCATTAAAAATGCAGATAATGAGTGATAAACTGTTGGAAGTGGTTTTCTTTGCATTTCAGCTCTGTGTGTTTTGCATGTTAACCAAAAGTCTGCACTAGTTTAGGATGTGGACTCAGGTTCCTGCTGGGAACGATGTGCTTCAGGGTACGTGGACTGACAAGGGCCAAAGAGAGGTCAGCTTGTAATAGGAGTGCCCTTGTTTACTGATGGATGTTGCAGACCAACTGTGACAAACTCTGACTTCCTCTGAAGTCATTTTCAAATTGCCATTACTTGCTTATGGGATGTGTCATTTATTATTTACCCAAGTGGTCTAGTCTGTATAGAAAGTCAGTTAAAACTAGTCAGACACATAATAATTTTGACTTTTACTCTGGGGCAAAATAACATTGGTTGACCCACCAGATAAACTGATGTCTAATTCACACTTTGACCTCTGACAGACAACATTAAGGCATAAAATTGAATTGAAAGCCTTAAAAATTAAAAAATGTAATTGAGGTATTCAAGGTCAAAATGTTTTGCTGCCAGTTGGGGCTCATTCAGCTGAAGAGACCTTTTCTTGAGCTGTGAGCTTTTAGAGAAAGCAGCCTGAGGCCAGTGTCAGGAGTTTGGGTAATCTTGTTGTGATCAGCGATTAGTCCTTGAACAACAGTGAACAGGTCAGCCGATAGTGAGCTAAATGAGCAGCAAAAGACTGCACACCTGCTCTGGCTCTGCCTTTGTGCAAAAGCTACAGTGGCTGTTATCAAACCTATATCACTCAGGGGAGGATCAGCAGATTACTTCTGCCAGTGTTGAGTCTTCAGCAGACAGTTAAGGTGAAATGAAGCCTGGTCTCGATTGCCAACAAGCTACTTTGTAGCTACTTTGCAGGGCATTTGCCAAAGATAATAGGAACTCTGTCATTAAATAGTCAAGTTGTCTAAATATTGATTTTGGTGGCATTTTCAATAAAAACTGCCAGCTTGGGTCAGAAGGTCATGCATTTAAAGAAAAAAATGCATTTGACTATCCAAACTGTATTAATGCTCACACAACATTTATGTGTCATTCAATAAAGAGCTTAACATGCTAATCAAACCAAACCCATTGTCAATCTACAACAAGTTTGAGCCAAAAAGGCTTTCAGTGACACTGAATTGCCTACAGATAGACTGGCAAATGGACACGAACACGCACAGTGCCTCAAAATGTTTCTTAAAATTGTCTTAATTACATACTGCACAATGATACAATGGGTATCTCATTTCTATGATTACTAGTTACTAAAAGTCCTAATTGAGAGGACACGGAACATAAAGACAGAAAGGCAGAGAGAAAACAATAAAGGGAGCGAGACACAGAGATGTAATCAGTGAACCAAGTTTGCACTTGTTGTATCCCAGAAGACCTTCCTCAAAGGGAAAAGGAGGGGGGGTTGGGTTATGTGTTACACTTAATACACTCTCTGAAGTTTCAGTGTGGGGTTTGCACTCTTATTACCCTAAGCTGAAGGCTTGTTAAGTGTGCGGACAGTTAATAACAAGGTGTAGTTTTCCAAGTTGTCAGCTTAAGGTCTATGAAGACCTCTAGATGCATTGTGGACTTTCATCTTAGACAGAAACATTGCCTGATTCTGTGGTAGCAGGGCTACAATTTCAATACACACAAAGGCCAGGTGTCTGCAGGGAGGGTAGTTGAGGGGATAAAGGATGGACGCCTAATGGTAGCATCTGATACAGCAAATAAACACAGACAATCAAACACAGTCAGACGTAAAATTACACCACACCTGGAGAGGGAAATTAGTCCCCCACTTGAGTGGTGTTAAATCAGTAAATAAAGACACAGGCAGGCAGATAAGATGCAATCATGACATACTGACTTCCCCTTCTCCTTGTAGGTCTCTAGCAGTGGGCCATCAGTACTCATCGCTGGGTACGCAACCTATCCTATGCGGCAGCATCCCAGGTCTGGTGCCCAAGCAGCTGCGTTTCTGCAGGAACTACGTGGAAATCATGCCCAGTGTGGCAGAGGGGGTGAAGATCGGCATCCAGGAGTGTCAGCACCAGTTCAGAGGCCGACGCTGGAACTGCACCACGGTCAACGACAATCTGGCCATCTTTGGGCCAGTGTTAGATAAAGGTAATGCTGCAAAACAAACACCAAAATGTGAATCTTAATGAGTTGTGAGGTGTGCTCAGTTTCAGGGGCAACTCCAACTGTGTTCTTTAATAAGACATATTCTAGATTAGAGCAGTAACATAATGAAAACCTCTTAAGTGTTGGTAAAAGTAGAGTAATGGTAGGCTGAGGCTGTTTAATTACAACTAAGGTTTGATTATCCTAATTCCAGAGTCTTCCTCTTTCCTTTTTTGAAGATCAATAGAGACTACCTCCTGCTGCTGGTCTGAGCAGTTATTTCTTTTGCGGGCACAGAGAATATGTGCTAGTCGGTTGTTGCCTGTAGTCTTTGCAATGTGTGCAAGAGCAACTTTTTGGTTAAAACACAGGCAACTTGAGGTAATGCAACAGTTGGTCTGTGTTGTCAGCCCATGTTGTTATTCTTTTATGCAAATGATTTGTCAATATATTCCAAGCACAAAAGATTCCTATTTTAAAATGAAACCATCCCTGTCTATCTGGTTTATTTTTGATCAGCAGAGGTTAGAGATATTAATAAAATTCACCTTTCCAAACTTCAACCAGCAAAATATATGACAATATGACAGCAAACCAAAAAAAAACTAACTAATGAGTAGGCATATTTCTGACATCTAAGATCTGCTTTTATGTAAAGATAGTCTTTGGAAAAAAGTATAATGCTTTTAGAGACTGTATATTCCACAAGCAATGCTTTTATTTTGGTGAGGCAGCCTGACTCCACATTATGTTTCTATGGTTATGGAGGTAACTGTCCACCTAAATCCTGAGAAGGTCTTACTTTATTCAACGTGCAAAATGAAGACGACTTATTGTATCTCTATGCTGATTAAATCTTCCATCAAAGATTCTATGTTCTCTCTCTGTCTTATATTTGCATTAGAAAAACTGCACTCCCTGTATGCATCATCCATTATGCTCATTGAAATCCTTGTTTAAATAGCCTGCAGATTGAACAAGCTCTGAACAGCCAGTATGCATGAAATAATGTAAACAATTAAGACAAGTGAGTTCTGTCTTGTTGAAGTTTTCTTTAGGAGGGAATTCCCTACGATTGTTTTGCTTTATGGTCTTCTGAAGTGTCTTACACAAGATTGTAATTTGAGTTATGGAGTTTTCCAAAATACATTTTTTCCCATTAGATTCTGTGATGATGTATTGTGACTTTTAGGCGTTTGTCAATTCTAGTGTAATCTTGGGCTCAGACTGCAGAAATCCCCACTGTACAATACACAATTTAAAGAGGAAAAAAAAGCACAATGCCAAGAGAGAAGATCATTTATAAATCCATATTTTGTTGTGCTCAGGAGTTGTGTACTTTGTTTAAGGTAGAAATTATCCAAGCACTTGAATGTTATGCATCTTAAAGAAACAGTTGAAATTTTGGGAAATTTTGCTCAGAGTTAGATGAGAACAGTGATATCTCTCTCAAATCTGTAGGTAAGCTTAATATAAGGCTGCAGTTAGCAGCTTGTTAGCTTAGCATTTGTTGTTAACACTTTGGTTTTGTACAGATTAAACCATTTAGGCCTGATGTGTTAATAAGAGAGCTTCAGAGGCGCTGGTAGGCAGATTTTGTTACCTTCAGAAAAAGATAGCGGTTTTCCTTTTTTTGCAGTTGTTATGCTAAGCTAAACCAACAGCTGATGGTAGAAGCATCATATTTAATAGACAGATACAAGATTCTTAACAATCATCTCACATAACTCTTGGAAATAAAGCAAACAAGTGTATTTCATAAAATATAAAAAGTATTGCTGTAACGCTTTCAATGATTGGAGCGTATGTTTTTTAAAGTGAAGTGTTCAATAAGGTCTTTTTTGTGCTCTTCACTTTTTGCTAACTTCAAGATGAGTTACAGCCTTCAAAATTAAAAAACGGGTGAAACACATAGCGGTTTGAGGGTCGGGGATCTAAACCTGTCACCTAGTTTACATAAGATTGATGCAAACACAAGGGGCTGGAGGTTAGTCGGGGCAATTGCTTTTAATAAACTCCTGAGCCAGTTGTTGAAGGGACTTGAGCGCAAGTAGGTGGCTAACGATAGGGGTTCTCAATCCGAGTCCTATTGTGGTGCAAAATGCCACCACATCTCTCCTGTTGCCTCCCCTCACAGGCCTTAAGTGCAGGGGAACTGAGTGGAAAGAGGAGGCAGCTACTGGGATTTAGTGAATCATTTTGATTGGATTAAGGTCACTGAGGCCCTTAATAATGTGAGAGGTCAAAGTGGCTGGATTAAGTGCCTTTGTCAGAGGCCAAGAAGAGTGACTCAGGGGCTCACAGGCCTTTGATAGGGCTTAGTAGGAGAGGGCTTCCATTTCATTGGATTTGATTGATGCTGGTGTTTGTCTGTGCAACAGGGCCATTGTCCTCGTTGGTGTCTGTTTGTCTGCGATTCAGACTGTTGTGTGTCGGTTTCCTCCTGCCTTTTTTGGGGGGCTAAAGCTTAAATAAAGAGGAGGTGCTTTTATGTGCTTCAGAGGCTCAGTTCCTATCAGTGAGCACATCACTGCCCATGTCTTCCTCACCTTCACTGAGGGCTTTAGAAGTTTGTTTAACAGAGGCTGAGTAAGCAGAGTCCTCAAAGAATGAAAGACATGGACCATAACGGAGAAAAGGCAATTCTGTCAATTGAGTTGAGGCTACAGTAAAAAAAAAAATGTAAAAAAATTGAGGACTGAAAGGAAAACATTTCACAGTTTCTGCTTGGGCAAAAAAGGTTTTAATCACTTACACGACTTCCTTTCAAATACAAATGAATAAACATGCTCATGTCAAATGTGATGGTACGTTGGCATGACCACACGCAAACATTCATCCATCTAAACGCAGTGTCACGCAAGCTCATGTACAAAAACACAACAGAGCTGAGTTACTCCTGCTTTTTAAACAGACACATCATTCGTTTATGCGCTTGTTCTCTCTCCTTTACACATGGCCTGATCCTCTCTCTGTGTTTCTCCCTCCCTCGCTCCACACCCCGATTCACAAGCCCTACCTTCAGGCTATGTCTGCGTCAGCACTCATTAATTTACATTAACTAAAGTGTCAAAACATGCACTGCTGGAATCTGCCTGTGATGAAAGGTAATAGAAAGCTGCGCAGGTGTTCTTAGTCCGAGGAGCTGATCCCAGAGCTGTTTCGGCATTCTTGGTATTTACAGAACACCTATCAACTATATGGGTATAATCGGACTCCAGTTTGTGAGTCATATGACAGAATTATTGAGGGCAACCTTGCCACAAAGAGTGGACAGTCACAGTTTCACAGGTGTTACCACCCACACAAGTATAGACATGCACTGTCACTATTCTACTAGAAACCATTAAATTTAAATGAGGTTGGGAAATTCCTATTACGTAATATGTAAAGTATGTGGATGGGACTGCAAAGATTAATATGTTACAGCTCTGATTTATCTAACCTTCGTTCCCTGTAGGTAGCCCCTCTTTGCTTGAACTCTATATGCCAGGCAATCCACCTAATAAATGAACCCAAATCATTAAGTCCCATCTAAACTAACTGGGAAAAGGTTAAGGGGATGTAGGTTACGACCTGTGACCTGAGGATGAGAAAGTGTAACTATTTAGGATGAGCTAAGAGGTCTCTGCTTTTCATGAGACGTATGTCTCTCCATGCTGGGGGAGGGAAACTAGCGCACCAGTATATCATTAACTCTGGGCAAGAAAGAAAGAAGGGGTGTGGTAAATGGAGTTGATGGGGGGACCTTAGCCCCACTCCCTGCTGGGCACTGCTCAGAGCACAATATCTTCGCAACCATGAGATTAAGCAGGAGAAAAAGTGCTTTTCCCCATTCACACGCCCTTTAGATTGTTTTATTAAACCATTTGAATAGGGATTTCCCCGTCTGCCGACAAGCGGGGTCCAGCCAATGCATAGTTCTCTGTTGCTATGACTTAACTTGGTCCCCACTAATCACTGGCCAGGGCAAATTTCATATAAAATATCTGGGGCCATTGTGGGACTAACACAGCGTGACAGTGGCAGCACAATAGGGGATTCAACCCCCCAGCAGGTTGTAGGGACCACTTGGCCTGCCAGGGTCTGGCAAAGTTTGGCGGAGGACTATTGTCAGTAAAAGTGTCCTGAAATACCATAAATTGATCGTAAAATCAGGAGAAGCTGAGCAACTAATGTAAGAACTGGTGTTTCCAGGTGAAGTAAATGCTATTAC
Source organism: Acanthurus leucopareius (assembly GCA_029814765.1). Classification (NCBI taxonomy): domain Eukaryota; kingdom Metazoa; phylum Chordata; class Actinopteri; order Acanthuriformes; family Acanthuridae; genus Acanthurus; species Acanthurus leucopareius. The sequence continues at coordinate 4,865,162 of JAQMCX010000009.1, read as the reverse complement.
AGGTGTATGCAGAATGTTTTATGAAGCACCAAGCTTGGTACCTAAATATAATTGTATTTGATGAAAACAATTTTTGATGTAAGCCCAGAAATTCTGAACAACATTTCAAAATTATGCATTTTTTAATATATCTCTATAAATCTTACAGTAAAACTTTTGTTGGTATTTTGTTACAAAGTTTAGGTGTCTTAACCACATACTTAGTTTAAAATATGTCTTAAAATGGACAACGTGGTGTTTAAGGTGTATTTAGAAACAATAACGAGGTAAGTCATAGTCTCTATAATTTTTTGAAATTGGGGGCGTTATCAAAGAGTGTGGGTTGGTACAAGAAGTCTGCAACCATAGAAACTGATTGATTTTTTTTTTCTCAGTCAGCCCGTCAACTCACACACAGAGACACCAGGACATATTTAATTTGCCCCGCTCCTTCCCCTTTGCTCATATTATTCCGAGATAATCCTCTTTTCCTCTCCCATTTGAACTCCTCCTCCCCTTTATGCTCAACAGCATCGGTGGCACTCACCCATAAGGTTACGCTTTTAAAGGAGTTCCCCTGGTTTCTGTTTCGGGTCCACCGTTTTTTCAACATTTGTTAATGTAGATCGACATTATGCGACAAATTAAATGCTATGCCAATCCAGATGAGAGTTTTGTACAGTACAGCAGACAAGAATCAAACCAAACTGACTACAAATGATGCACTGATCGACATTTTGGACATACCCTTTAACTCACCCATAGCTCAAATATTAAGTGAGTTAATCACTGTAGATAGTTTCTTCATACCATGATCTTAAATGCAAAGAAACTAATACAACATCCAGGTGACATGTTTTGTTTTGGATGCAGTAAGAGTGCAGGTTTGGATGTTTTGTGAACATTTCTAACCTTGTGCGTACACAATAGTAGCAGGCAGTGGGTGGTGGAGGATGCCAGTAGACCTTTTCTCTTGCATCATTGTTTCTAATGCCCTTTAGTCCTCAAACTGGTTGGAACCTGCTGTAAGGGAGGAGCTCTTACTCCCTTTAGCTTTATTCTCCTCCCTTCTCTCTTTTCTTTCTATCCCTCTGTCGTTCTTGTTCTTCAGACAGAAGCATGCACATACACAATCCCAAATTTCACTATTGATCTCTAACCCTCTGCCCAGTTCTTTACTCTCTGTCTGTTCATGTCATATTTACACCTGCGTTTCCACTCTTTTTATCTCTCTGGCTGTTTTTCTGACAAGACCATACAAGAACATATATTCAAGGCAACCACTTTATCACAATAACGTTTCTAAATGTTGAGGTGCAGTTCAGGAATCAGGACTACAGATCTGGACACTACAGTCCCATCTCCTTGTTGTGTCTCTGATTTGCCCCCGCAGTGTGAGGCAGTTTCCTAACCTTTCAAAAGCTTAATTGAGTCTCTAAATTATAGGCCTGTCAGGCTTGTCTCTTCCTTTCATTTCTGTGGAAGATCCTGATCCCTCTGAGTCATCAGTTAGCTATGTCAGACAGAGGCACAGAGGCCTTACTAGCCTTATTTAGAGACAAGACGATTGATGTCTGGGCTAAATGAACGCACACACTGGTACATGCATACACCTAAATATATGTAACCTACAACACTCATGGACTCTAAAGCATGTATAGTTTGTTTGATGTTGTCTTGTTGGCTTGAATTGAGCAATATTTCCTTATGCAATCGTACAAGACCAAACACACACACACACAGATATCTGTCTAAACAGGTGGTGACCTACATTCTCTAGCAATTGTAGCTTTAACTTCAGTGTAAATTTATTCCTGAAAATAATCATTAGCAACAAGAAGTCATTACTCATGTAAACACTTCATGGTTATTTAAATCTGCAGAGGTGTTTTCCAGCAGGATATTGCTTCCATGTATTTTTTTCCTGCACTTTATTTCTAATAGATATGTGAATTTCTCTTTCCAGCCACCCGTGAATCAGCATTTGTTCATGCCATTGCCTCGGCGGGAGTTGCGTTTGCAGTGACCCGTGCCTGCGCTGAAGGCTCAGCCACCATCTGTGGATGTGACACACGCCACAAGGGCCCCCCTGGTGAGGGGTGGAAATGGGGTGGCTGCAGTGAGGACGTGGAGTTTGGGAGCATGGTGTCACGGGAGTTTGCTGATGCAAGGGAGAATCGCCCTGATGCACGCTCAGCCATGAACCGCCATAACAATGAGGCAGGGAGAATGGTGGGTTTTCTGAGAGGTCTAACGATTGTGTTTGAATAGTTTTCTGCTTTCAGATGTTTGATTAACATTTTGTTCTTTACATCCATAGTCCCTCAATGACAACATGTTCCTGAAGTGTAAGTGCCATGGCCTCTCGGGCAGCTGCGAGGTCAAGACATGCTGGTGGTCTCAGCCTGACTTCCGAGTTATTGGTGATTACATGAAGGATAAATATGACAGCGCCTCAGAGATGGTGGTGGAGAAACACAAGGAGTCCCGCGGATGGGTGGAGACCCTGAGGCCCAAATATAACTACTTCAAACCCCCAACGGAGCGAGACCTGGTTTATTATGAGAGCTCACCCAACTTCTGTGACCCAAATCCCCAGACCGGCTCCTTTGGCACCCGTGATCGCATCTGCAACTTGACGTCCCATGGCATAGACGGATGTGACCTCCTCTGCTGCGGCAGAGGCCACAACACCAGGACTGAGAAGAGAAAGGAGAAGTGCCACTGCATTTTCCACTGGTGCTGCTATGTCAGCTGTCAGGAGTGTGTGAGAGTCTACGACGTGCACACTTGCAAATAAAGACGTCTGGTTCTTGTCTTTGTCTCACCAAAATTTTAAGACTTCAGTAGTAGGCAGAAGTACAAATACAGCAACTTAGCTGCAAGACATGAGAGACTGTAAGGCTAGGTGACCTGTCCATGGCCTCCAGTGGCAGATGTAACAGCCTTGTGTTTTGTGCTGTGACGTGACACAGAGCTAATCTCTGCCCCAATCGACTGAAATGGTTGAGTAGTAGATGTTGACGTCACAAAGTATCATCTACACGAACTGTGATGACGGTGATGATGACGACAATGTTGATATCTCTAGCAATGACAAAAGAGTTTTCACATACTGACGTAGGATCGGAGAACTGTCACCTAATTGACAAACACCATATTGGTGATTTTTTTTTTCCTGTGTTCCATGTAGTTACTTTTCTTGAGAATAATAGAGCACTGCCAATGCTTTTAAGTCTATGGGGCAAACAACGAACATGTCACAGTTTCTCAGACATTTAATAATCATTTGTTTTTGCCACAAAAAGATCTGAGCAATTAACATGATCAGACACTCAACAGCATGCATTCTCCTCCTCAACATTTTAAGTATGTATGTGTATATCTGCAAACTAACATTATCGTTGTGTGAATGAGTGTTCTTTTATAGTGTTAATATGTTACTGATGTTTGGGTAAGAATGCACTTGCACCTGAGTGAATGTAGTTATAATGCTGCAATGTGTTTACATGTTCTCAAATTGTTAAGCTAACAAGCTAATATCTGCTTTACATGACTAATCTAGAGAGTAGACATGAGCCACGTCAACTGAACATTTGGCAAAACAAGATTATTTTTATCTGAAACACCTGAAAACCCTGGAAGCTTTTAATCTCAAGAGTAACAATGCTTTGAACAACATCGAGAGTTATGACCAAAGACGAGAGAAAAGAAAAACCCCTGTGAGTCTGCGGTGGTCAGAGAGCTGCAAATGAATCTGAAAGGTCAGCACTTGTGTTCTGTTGAGAAATATGAAGCATGTTCTCCTTGTTTTTTATCAGTATTAGCAATGTCTCATGTGACTGGCTGTGGGGAAAGTTGTTATTTATAAAAAAAAGGGATATTTCCACTTTATTTTTGTTTCATTTACACATTTTTAATATTCTTTTATTTCAATATTTGATAAAATAGAGGTAAATTCTGTACACCCTTGTAAAATAAAACAAATGGAAAACAAGCCGCAAACTAAGCTGTATCATATAAGCTCTGTATAATGCAGAATAATTTGCAGTCGTAGTAAAATAATGACCAAAACCTGTGCATGTGATGAATCTCAGCTGTGGCTTCTTGTTCCCCAAACTAAACAACAAGCAGCATCACTGAAACTATCAATACTTCCCTTATTTTAATGCTGCTAAGTAAAGATAATGTTTGTGTGTGTGTGTATGGGTGTTTGCGTTTTTGTTTGTCTGCGTGTGTGTGTTTAGGTCCTTACACACAGTATGTCTTTGTCTATTTGTGTTATATTCTTGCATGTATTGATTCTTTCTGTGAAAGAAATCCAGTGCCGGTATATATATATATAGTTTGGAAAAAATGTGAAGTTTTGACTAATTCTTGCTTACAGTAATTTCCATTTTAACCAAATAGACCAAAATAGAGTTTATGTTATTTTAGTTGCCTGTTTTTTTGTTGGTTTTTTTTGTTTTTTTAATAGTCATGCTAAACATCAGGGCAAAAACAATTCAAGTTGCTCTCCCTTTAATTTGCGAAGTATCACAACAGAGTATTTATTTATTTGGAAAGTGAAAAACTACTGAAAACGGAGACAAAGCATCTAAACAAGGAACATAATGTTTATGAAAAAGTGCGTGTGCCATTTTCACTGATAGCCTTGATGATGCAGAGGTGTGAAAAGTCACTGATGAATTATTGTTTACAGCCAGTGTAATGCTGCGTCTCAGGCACATATAGTTCTCAGATTTGAATCAAAACTGCCCAACCATGCTGACTCTTCACCCAGACTGAAAATATTAATGCCCAGCCATAACCAGATTCACATGTATAGTTGATAGTTCTGTTCTGTTACCTTTCATTTATCACTATACACCATATATGTGATCGACTGCTTGTGTGGACAATTTGCTTATGTTCTAATTTTTTGTTAAGTCTTTAAATCCAAAGTTTTGTACAAACTAGTTCTTGCGTTTTTATGGATTTCTAAAATTGGATGTTTTTTTATATTATTTATTTTGTGCCATGTACATATTAGTAAGTAAAAGTATATATTTGCAGAAACACATTTTTTTTGAAGCAGTGTTGTGACTCGTAACACTGTAGCCTCTTTACCTCATCTCTGTTTTTCCACTGACTGCACACAGGTATCGTTTGTCCTGCTGCCTGTAGTAGATTTCTAAAGTTAACTCTGTAACACCAAAATAAAGCAACATAAACAACCAAACTGTTGTTCTAATATCTGTGATCAATCTTTAACATGTAAAACATTAATTAGATTTTTGTGAATGATAAGTGCCAATACATTGATACTAAAGAGCTAAAAATGGTTAGTGCCTAGTGCCTGGTTGTGCCTATTGACCTCTGACCTCTGCAGCTTTGAGGAGAGGCTCATGAAATAAGCATTATTTTATTTATAAGACTTTTGTGTATAAATGTAGCTTTTGAATCTGAATGGTCACACAATTTAAAATAAGTAGCTTTATCCTGGAACTTTAAATTCCTCAGACAGCCTTAAAGAGGCAGGTGACAGGAAGTGATGTCTTTAAGTTTCAATTAGCTAGAAGAACCAGTTTAGTTAAAATCTGCAAAATAGATGGTGTGAATAAAAAAAGGAAAAAGGAACACACAGGAAAAACTAAAAAGTTTTAAAAACAGTTCTAATAGCAAAGTCTACACTCTATCAAAGGGGACACAGATTTAAGAATATGTTGTTTTCTATCTTTGTACTGAGGGTTATGTGTTGAAATGGAGTGACACTGGTCAAAACCAGCTTTGGAGGGGTGTAAAGTCATGTTTAACATGTTTGAGGATGGTAAGTTATGGAGGACCTGAAAGATCAACTCACTGAAACTAGAGAAAACACGTGCAAATACACAAAACACAACTGGGCACAGAAACCTTTAAAGCAGCACAGAGGACAGCAGAAACTGTTTCTGCAAAGTTTCAACTTTAATTTAAAGCACACTGGAGCACAGAAACGTGATGGGGTTACATATGTGGAGCAAAAACAAGATAAATATCAACCTGTAAGTTGAGATGTTTACAAGCTAGGGTCCAAGCAAACACTTCAGTTTTGATGGAAGCTTGAGTTAAGTTAGGTGGGCAAACTCCAACTAAATATTGTGTAGTTTAACTCAAGATTTTTCAAAGGCACTTCAGCTTCCAAAAACTTTGCTGGAGTATCATATCAAGACAGAATTTTGTTTTGATTGCAGCTAAAAAGGACACAATCCACCGCTAAATTTTGAAACATTTCATATAAGGGCTAGTAAAAAAAAGCCTTTTGGCAAGTAAATGTCTCATTCATTTGCCCACCAAGTGAGAAATAAAAAACATTAACACTAAATGCTGCTAATTTTTTTTGCATATGATCAAGCAGCTAAACATGTTGCTTGCACCAAACATATTAATACATAGTTACCATGTTTAATACATAAGGGCAAACAAATTAACTGCAGAAGGTGATGCTTCATTATAAAAACACTACTGCAACCTGTCACAGATAGTATTTGCTTGCAGAATCCCAGTCACACACTTAAAATATGGACAACCTGTCAGTCATGAAGACTAATAGATTTAGGCCATAATACCCAAACATGAGCTATGGATTTGTCGTAGGAGGAAACAAGAAGAAAATAAAGCTGGACTAGTAATTTGATCCCTTTGAGAGACGACAGAACCCAGCTGTGCTTTTTGGAGAAACAATAATGACAGAAAAAAATCTCAGTGATGAGAGTTTAGAAGTAGATGAAGCTTTGTTGAAGAGAAAGACCTGATCTCAAGATAGATTAGGAGTTGGAAGTGAATAGAGCCCACCAGTGCTCCGGCTCAGCCGCTGGACCCCAGATAGTCTTTGAGCCCTGTAACAATGTCACCACCAGAGGCCAGGTCTCACTGCTATCTAACCCCATTATCTCACAGAAAGATTGATACACACCCCCTCCAGAGTGAAAGCACCACAAAAAAAGTGTCACCCCTCTACTATACTCTCTCAAACCATATTTTAAGCCGTTTTTCACAGTTTGTCTGACGACTAAACCTCATTACTCGGGTGTATTTATTTTCCCAGACATACACAAAAAATGCTATGGCATTTAAACCCAGCTGCATGATGGGAAATGAATAAAGACTCTTAGAAGTGTATGAACTCCTGAGAGCCAGCCAGGTTCAGGTTTTGTTTAGTGACTTGGAGGCTGTCGGCAGCTCATTCCACACCCTGACCTTTGACACTCTTCACACCATCTGAATGGGAGAAAACAAGTACAGAACATGAAACAGATCACAGGATGGACACAAACTCCGGCCCTGCAGCAACGCTGTCTTTCTGGCTGAAGGAAATGGGCTTTTCCTTCAGCCAGACCCACCTAGCAGCTTTGTCACCCAAGTGAGATGAACATTGTTAGCAGATAGTTGCCAGAGGAGGCTACGGCGGCCCCACTGATGGAGATGGCATCCTGACTGTGAGAACTTTGACGCGACCAGACTGCAAGAGGCACCACCCAATAACCATATAAATGGGAGACAATGGGCCTAATTGCAATCAGGGTCCTCTTTTTATTTTATGTCCTAAGTTTCACCCTGACATTCACAAGAGACCACTGCATGCATTTCAATAAAGCCATGCTGTCATGGGGCAGAGCGGAGCGACATGTATACAGTGGAGTGGTGCAAAGGCCCACACTCGAATGACACGATGCAAATACTCCCACAGAAGTCACACTTTGGCTACAGCTAGTTTCTCCTCTGCCTGAGACCTTTTGATGTTTGGTCGAAACTGAAAAGAATCACTGGTAAAAGACAATAAAGCTGAGATAACCATCGATGTCCAGTGCGCTCAATTTGTAGTTTGTTTTGCTTGAAAAATGTTAAAATGTTTTATCGCCAAAATGTAATGCGAATACTCAACACTTAAACATGAAGTGTGTTTCACTGTAGCTTTAAAGAATGTGACTTTCAAAGCTCTTCTTGATCATAGGTCATAACCACCAAAGGTGATGGGCCGAACACTGAGCTACAGAGAGAAGTGCAGTGTGTGGGCATTTCATTATGCAACTGACTTTGAAGCCACTCTTTTGATGTCTATGTGTTCTTCTGTCAGAAATTAGATCACTCACGAGGTTTCAGGACAAGTTTTTAGCACATTTGACACATGAGACCATCTAGATCAGGAGATTATTAAGAGTAAAAAACATACTGGTCATAAGAATATTGCATTAAAAGCTTAGCTGTCTAATATGAGAAACTGATGCATATGATCACTGTATTTGACTCCCAATGAAATATTGCAAACTAATCCCCTTCGCAGTATTAAAATGACATTTTCAAGCCTTATAAATCCTGTTTTATTTGGCCTGTAAGTGATGATATTTCTCACTTCTATTTTCTAAATAAACACATCCTGACAGCGCTCACACCTTCAACCAACACCTCAGCCACTAAATCCCAACTTAAGATTCACCAATGTGTTGTTTATCACACTGTTATAATCACTTTTGGTAACACATTAGACGGCAAACATACAAAATAGTCCTCTACAGATAACTCTGTGCTCTGACACAAAACGAGCCTTTTTCTAATGGCTGTGTTGAAACATCTTAACATCTGCAGCAGTCATGGCATTATGGTTTCTCTTTTTTACAGCCAGGGATGGAGGGGGGGACGTGCAAAGTATGTCACCTGCCTTGAATGAGGATGATGGGTTATCTGCAAGATTTCTAAAGAGGACAGCCATCATCAGAAGAGATGTGACACCTGTAAAGCAGCCTTATCCTCTTTTGAAGTGCCTGTTTGTATTGTTGAAGCCAACAAAGGAATTTTGCCACCTCTGTACTTACAAGAGAACATTAGTCAAACTGGGGAGATAACAAGGAGGGAAGGGGGTTGATATGGGGGACGCACTAATGCACTTCACAGTCCACAGGTGTGTGTTTGCATGTGTATGTGCGTGCGTGTGATTTACACACTGACTGCTGACTTTTCAGTTTGAGGAAGAGTCTTTCAGAAGAGCCCTTGGTGTTCAGGTATGCTGTCCCTAAGATGTGGTCTGGTAGCGGAGGTGGTAGCAGTGGTCGTGGTGGGGTGTCGAGCCTGGAGGTTGACAAGGGGTCATCTTCCAGATCGATGTGGGTTGGGGTTGTAGAGAGAAGGAGGAGGAGGAGGCAGACATAATCAGTCATTAGTCACCTTTTCACCTCTGTGTAGCTCAAAGCCACTCAGCAGGTAGGATGAGCATGTATGCACTTCCAGAAACAGTCCAACATTCATTTGTCTTTTCTGACGTCTCTGTGGAGGAGTCACAGAGTTTTAATGTTTGTCAGGGGTGGGGAAAAATCAATTCACATCAATATTGTGAACTTTTTTTTAACAATTTCTTTGGCTCTTTAGTTATTTTTTTTATTCGTGAATCAGTTACACAAAGGCTTTATCCTTTGTATCAAACTAGTTTTAGATGATTAGCTTGATGCTAACACATGAAGGGTATTACCATTACCAGGCTAACATTATTTTTAGAAATACAGTATATGCTCCGTGGAAATAAACTCATAGCTGCCAACCTCGCATCACTAAAGCCAAATGTTGACCAGTCAGCTCAAAATAACAAAGGTTTTGAGCAAACAGCCACAACATAGAAACATTGTGTCCAAGAGGAGGGTAGCACATGAATTTGTTATTCTTATGGCACTAAGTTGATGAGCAGGGTTTGTTAAATGTAGCACTTTAGGCTACTCCAAAATATATATACGAACAGTATGTTATTAATACTGTTGCAGACTTTGTTTTTCCCTATTTAGAAGCAGCCAAGTTCAGGGATTTCAAAGAACAGTTTTTCAAGTTCAGCTTCACATGTGATGGATGTTTAGTTAAAAGCTCACATATGTGGTTAATGAGTTTGTTGCTTAAGGTAGGAGAGATTACTCTTGTCACATTCAGTTTGTTGACTGATTGATTTTACAGAAAATTTAAGTTAATTGCTCTTGTATTTCTGTTCCAGGTAATTGAAAACTCCAAGTCACTGTTGTATGAGAAAATGCATTCTCTAGGCCTCCATGCAATTATGCCTCCGTCTCAAAGATGCACACGCCTCTGTCCTGACTCTAACCTGTGTATGTTAATTTATTTAACAAAGACAACAACAAACACTCTACATTTCCCCTTTCTATTCAGTTTTCACTTTTGGTTTCTTTGTATCTTTCCATGTAATAGCTTAAAAAACAAACAACTAATGTAAATTTAGTTTTAATTAGTTTAATGAAACAAAACTGATAAATGGTAGGATCAAATATTGACTAAATCTGTGAAATCACAGGGTGGTTTTTATATTCATCCATCTGTTATATTTCCTTTCAGTGATCAAAAACAGCAGCTTAGTGTGGACAGAAAGCCAAAAATGAAGAGTGTAAAAAAAGATGCATGTCCAAATTCATAGTTCACACTGTTGACATGTCCTGAGTGAGTGAAATTGGGTATATCAATTACAAGGTGGCAAGCAGGGGAGAGGAGCGGGGTTATCATTAGCAAGGACTGGCGCTGGCCTCTGGTAGTTCCAGTAATTACCTCACAAAGGGTGGTGCTTGCCTTCCCACTGCTTTTCCCACACTGCACTGCAGGCTCAGAATTCCAATCGGCCCCAGACCTGCAATCTCCTCGGTTTTAGACAGCAAATTACTGACAAGTCCCATTCTTCACAGCACTGTAATTGCTTTTTAGTGCTGTTTTTATTGAGGCATCCCCAACCCCCTTGCCCTTCCCTCAATAAAGCTAAGTCAGGGAAGGGGCGAGGGGTTAATATAGATAACATTAGTACCTAATTGGAAGGTCTTGGACCTCAGGAAAGTTCAGTCAATTTTTAATTCTCAGTGGTTTTTAAGTGAAAAATAGTGTGTTTCTGTATTAGCTCTTTGTCAAAGTGATCAAAAGGGACGTGTTTTCTTTTCATTTTTTACTTAATTAGTGCCACATTTGTCAGAAAGATGCATGCAAACTCTGCAATAATGCTTCTGCGTGTGTCTGCTCCAAAGAAGTGATATCATTAAGGCTCTTCACATCCCATACAAAGAGAGGCACTGAGCATCTTGGCTACTCTACGACTTAAATCACTTCGTGTTGTCTTTCCCACCCCTGCGCATTACTCTCTCAATCTATTACTTTGTGGAAATCATTAGTCTCCATGTCAATACAAGCTCTGAGCAGAGAAAACATCTCATTATGGGACTTAAAGAGATCCGTAGCATTCTTGGCTCTGTCAAGCTGTTCTTCCATTCTTCAATATAGTTACTTTCCTTTCACTGAGAGGACAAATTCTCAACGTTCCAATGCCGGACAACCAAACAGTTGCCATTTGAAATGGGAAAAGGGGAAAGAATGGAAAATGGCTGAGGGATTAGAGGATCTGAACAGGATAAAGGGATAGGAGATTCTTGGTGTGATCTAGTTTAGTTTGAAAGATGGAGGGTCTTAACAAGGATTTGAGACTTTAGAATTCATTGTGCCATTATTTGCATCCTGTGCAGTTTTCAACTAAATTGTTTGCCGTTTTGTGGCCCTTACAGGGCCTCACATCTTTACATGCAAGTGTATCTACAATATTTAAAATTATTATGACATAATATGCAAGTTACCCCTCTAATTCAGATTTACAACCATTCTTTCACTCTCCATTTGTAATTTTCAGTATTTTTAAAGGAAATGCAAAAAATGAATGTGAGAGGTGTGGAAAACATTCAACCCAACTGCCAGAATATCTGCTGGAATTCTTTGTCCCAGTGTTTGGATGGTCGCTAAAAATACCTAGTTTTGTCAGTACATTGACAAAAAAGTTCTACATCATTTTCATATGTATTATTGAATTGTGATACAACTTCTATGAAATGCACATATTCAATATTTCCCTGGTTTGCAGATATGCGCAATGCAAACATTTTATAATGACAATTGGGATAAAATATTAAATGCATCTAGCATCATCCATTGACTTTATAGTCTTTTCAGGTATTTTTCACCCTGAAGATGTAAAAGCTGGACAGAGGTTTTATGTGCCTAAACCAAACAAGAAGACTTCATCAAGAAAATTATTCTAAAAAGAAAACATAATGCAGAGATTAGTAAAATATGGTTTGAATGCCAAAAAATGATCTACATGTCTCTTGTTTTCTGTTCATACATCAAACATGAATACACCTGGGATGTGTTGGTGGAGCAGCCCTAGGGCCACAACCTGCAATTGACTCGGGTAGCAACCTTCGCCCGTGCCTTTATGTGTCCATCTCCCTGTCAGTCTGAGCAGGTCGACACCTCTGACTCTGCCAGGGTGTCAAATTACTTGTCAGAGGCCTTCAATAAAGTGCAATGACAAGCCCTCTAATGCATTACCACACGAGTTCCAGCCAGAAATGAACGGCTGTATTCTTTCCAGCCTCAAGGCAGACAGGTGCGCTGTCGAGCTACACACACACACACACACGCCAAACACACACATACACAAACACAGAGGCCCTCCTATTATAACAATGACCAACAAAGTGGTAGATTGACAACACTGCTTTCATGTTAAACATCTATAATAACATTACCGTAGTGAACGAAATATCACAATATTAAGAACGGATTATTGGTTGTCAGAATTCTCATTATTTTTTTTGGCCTGTGGGGCACACACTTGGATGCTATCTTCAAAAGTCCTCCAAATTTATCATTCAATCACTTAAGGATTAACTTTAAAGGGTTTACATATCCAAGAAAGATCAGTTGTCAGTAGCAATAAAAAAAACACACCCGACCATCATGGACCACCTTGGTAGCAGGTTCGGCCTGTCACTGCGAGGCCTCTCTAAAGGGCCCACGAGGCCACTTACAATCAACTCGTCAATGTCACTGATGCCTGAATGTTGGAGGAGTAAGATAAGACCATGTTACAAATCATTTGGCATTAACATGACAACTGAAAAATCCCTAATGCCAAATCTGGACACCTACCTAGTTTTGATGCCACAGGTTTTGGTTGGTGCTGGTTGTCCTCAAGGCCCTGCTTCGACATGCTGTGCATTCCAACCAATTATCTACCCCAAGGTGCAACAGGTTCATACTTTAATCTTTGATGCCTCCTCCAATGGGATATGGTTGGATTTAAAACAGGGAACAGGGGTGGGACAACCCTTAAAAACCTGTATACATAGCAAACATGAATCAACTTCAAACCAACCCACGGAGAGAAACAAAAAGTCTTTCAAAGAAATACCTTTATCCTCACTATTGTTTCATCTTGCAATGGCTCGTCATAGCCCATGTGGATGCTTGAAGCAAGATTCAAAGAGTGAGGAGCCGACGTAGTCCTACAACAATCAATATGTCCTTTGGGTTCACGGAAGGTAGTGAAATGTCCCCAGTGTAGGTCATTAAAAGGGTGCCGAGAATTTGAAGAAACAGGATCATGGTAACCGCACGTCCAACCAACTCATCCTCTACCAGGAAATCCAATTCCCTGGCATGGACGATGTGTTCCACCTTGCAAGTGCATCCACATCCTGCAAGCCAGCGATTCCCAATCTTAATACAACTGGCCTCGCACGCCAGAGGCCCCCCCGTGTCCTTTCTGAGGAAGTGCGTCAAACGAAGAGCTTGTCTCACCCATCTGTCCGGATTTCCCAGGGTATCTGCCATTGACGCCAACGGCTCCCACGTATACTGGACCAGTCGTCATGGGAGGGGTGAAAAGGTCACCAGCGTTTTAATTGAATTTTTATAAACGGTAGCACAATTTCTCACAGTCAAAGATCATATGTGGCATTAAGGATGAAAACATTATTGGTGAAGACAGTTTTGTACAACAGAGATCTGATTAATTCAAAAAGAGGCGTGGCACGCTCTTTCTATGGTCTTTTCTATGGTCTTTCTTACTCTCATAACTAAACTTGGGGTTGCTATGCTATTTGATAGGCTTTAATGTCATTCAACTCTACCACCTCACTTCCTTTGTTTCGATAAACTGTGCTGTCAAATTACATGAGAACTATGTTCATGCAGTAATGACTCAATATGGAATCAAACATTTACGCATGTACCCAGGGCGGAGTGCAAAATGTTATGTAAATCCCCTTAACAATCTTTTCAGGCTGCCGACAATCACCATACAAAGGTGATTGGCAGCCGACACTGGAGCACATTTATCCTTTTGCCCCAGCCCATCTCTCTCTGTAGCGCCCCCTACTGTGAGAGGCGTGGGGTAGGGTGCCCAGTGGCACTTGTTGCCAATGGATGAAGCCAGCATGGATCCTCTCATGGCAACGATGCTGGTCGTTGTAATAATGTTCGGTTTGTTTCCTGCTTCACACCTCTTTTGGGATTTTGCCCGACCTATAATCCAGTACATGAGACGCAGAGGGAGGCATCCCATGCCTGTCCATCCGAGTTCCAGCACCGCTTAGCCCAAACCAGCCCCTTTGTACGGTTCACACAGCAGTCTATTGGTTGCCTGAGGGCCATTTCATAATGTGTGTCTATATTCATGAGAGTTATGATTATTGAAACAACGCACCACATACACAAACTCCAAATCCAAATTAAGTTCCATAAACTCAAAATGAAGGCTGACAGAACTGCAGATAAAACTTTTCTCTTTTGCATTCACACTTATGTGTACGCACACATTCTCTCCTCTGTCTCTGTTACACACACACACACACACACACACACACACACACACAAACAAACCAGATCAGCGTTCCCAAGCCCCTTACTGAGCGTTTTTATCCTTGCTAGGCCTCGTCTCAGAGGGGAGGAAGGCCCCTACTGAGATCCTTACCCACTTCCTACTGCGAAGCCTGTTTGGCTCCTTGGCAGCCTTCGTCCATTCACAAAGTGCACACAAGCCTCATCGGCCATAAGTTTACTTTGATTTGAGCAAGACTGACTCAGCAACTCGGATTACATCCCTCAGGTGATGATGTAGTCTGTACATTGTCCATATGTTAACCCAAACCATACTTTTCCCCCAAAAAAGAGTTCACTCCCTTGGTAATCTCCAGAGTCCTACTGTAGCTGTCCCCTTCAGGGGCCATGGCCCCTAGGTGGGGATAGGTGTTCAGGGGAAACATTAAAAATCGAATAAAGAAGGGATTTAAAAAGAAACCCGTGTGTCTGCGTGTGCACGTGTGTGTCTGTGTGTGCGCATGTCTGAGCATGTGTGGGAGAAAGTTGTTAAGCGTGTATACAAGCGGTGCCATCAGATTTTGTTTGTGTTTGTGTGTTTGTGTGTGCGTTTGGTGGGGTTGAAATATATACACCCCCTACTGTCCTTTTTCTAGTCCTGTGTCTACACATCACAACTGTCAGTATCTGGTGAGTTATGAAGCGAAAAGGAGAAAAGGGGATGAGGGAGCCCTTCAAATGGAAATTACCGCTGTGTTTGCCTGTGGAGCATGGAAAGGTGGATTTAGCGCTGCCTCTTGGATCTTTACTGTATCTTCGGCTCACTAAAATGGTACGTTGTATATGTATATTATGATAATTTCGACCCTCTGAGGTGCGCTTTTCAGAGTTTTTTTTTTTTAACCCAAAAGGGGGGTCAGCTACCATTGAATATATACTTTTAAATTTGCAGTTTATCTAGTTGATCATTGAGCATTGTTTTTGCCTCAAAAACCTCATTTGAAATTGAAATTGAAATGTACTTCCAAGAAGGCAACAATAACAAGTCATCGGCAGGGTTTTTATAGCCTGCAGTTATGAAATTCTAGAAAAGGAATTATCTCAGATCCAAGATATTTGGCTATGACAGGAGGTACTGAAATTATAAAGTACAACTTTGGCAGGTTTCATTGCACGTGTTTGCCCTTGTCTCTGCTGTCACAGCTTGTCACCTGCACCTGTGCGGAGAAGAAAATGCTTGGTTTGACTTTTGTTTTTTTTCCCCCAGCTGTAGATGGATCAGCAGGCAGTGTATAGCTACAGTTTACTTGTTGACCTGTAAAAGTTGTATGTTGAGTAGTTGAAGCAATTTGCATTGAGGAATAACGGATGAGTGGAGAGTTCGAGCCGTTGTTTTCTTGTTATGCTTTTCTGCCGTAATTTAAGTTGTATGATGGTTCACATTTGTCTAACTGGAAAGAAGAGTCAGACATATTAAGGTAAAGATGCTCAGCAGTGTAAATGATGAGTGACAGTTTTGTTCTCACAGCCTTGTTTTTAAGACAAGTGAAGTATCTTGGCATTGCTTTTAGTTTCACTATTTTAGAAAATGTAATTGCTTTGCATAATCAGAAGAACAGTACAGCGGTGAAATGCTTTGTTATGCAGATGTAACTTTCCAAACTTGTCAGTGCGCACAAACTTTGGCAAACATCTAATTTACTAACTGCTGGCTAGATATGGATTGTATGAACTAATGTTCAGTCTTTAAAAGGAAGAGATGTTCACAATGCAAATGTGGGTGTTGAAAAAAAAGACATTGAACACAACGTATTTGTAGATATAGACATGACCATGTTCTGCAGAATCTGTCTTAACCTCAATTTACTCTGCCATTTAGTTTTATTCTTTTGAACTGATTTTAAAAGGTCAGATAACCTCATAGGTTGCACAATTTCCTGATATTAAAAAGTCGCACATTTTTTATTGAGGTTAGAGGATTGCTCACTAAAACTGGCATGTGTAAGAGTTTTTTGTTCTTCTGTATGAGACCTTTGGTTCATGAAAGTTTTCTTTTTGTAGATGCTGTCAAATGGCCAATTTATAGCAAATAGCTCTGGCAATGTACTCTAAGATCTATTTCCTTAACTGTTTAAACAAAGTTGTTTGGGTTCAAACATTATTGACAAAAGACAAAAAAGATAAAAAGAGAGAGAAAGACACAGATGAGGAGAGCTTTGCTGCAGTGAATCAGCATTTGAAACATTCTGTTTGACTGTAACACTGAGTGAAAATGAGCAACAGTTTCTTAAAAAGGAGGAGAGGATCCATGTTGGATCCATCTAGTTTCCTGAAAACTGAGTGAAATGTGTGAGTCTACAAGAATCTAAACAATTACACCTTTGCAAACACCTTCCACACACATAAAAAGACAGCACTTGCTGTGAAAATATGCTGAAAGCGATTTCTCAGGCATTTGGCAGAGCAAAACCACAAATTATGGTTGCACAGTGAGACAGCATTATGAGCCTTCACTGTGTGGTCCATCGTCAACTACAGACCCCTCTCCCCTCCTGCTGTTGTCTCCTGCCCTTCTCCCCTCCTGCTGCCCCCTCTGCTGGGGGTAGCAGGCATAGTTGACCCTGGTTAAAATTCAACTGGCCACACAATAACGCGGTTAGACTTTTTCTCAATGAACTGGCCTGAGATCCAAAGGGAGATGATGTTGCAGAGTTGGAGAGTGAGCTCCTTTTCAGATTTAAATGCATTGAAACTGTACAGCTTGACAGACCACAGATGATTACCAGGATGCTCCTTTGTCAGTAAAAGATTTTCACTTTATAAGCATCATCTTGAGTTAAGACAATGAATAGATAGCAGATAATCAATCATTTCAGATTTCAGACCAGATCTGGTTTCCAAAACCTCATACCAGGACCCCTCACACTTATCCATATTAGACCTCAAATCCATGTACTCTGACTCAATTGTGCACAAACCTATTTTTTTAAGTTTTAGAAATAGTCAGATTTGTCTTCATTAACTAAGTATGTGTACACATACAAGACATTTTCATTGTTCTTGATACCTTCACAAGAATAGATACACAGCTAAGATCAAGGAAACAAATACTAAACAGAAAGAGGTAAATAATTCTAGAAAGCAAAAATGCTTAGGTCTGTAATTTACATTTAAGATGAATTTTAATAAGAATTAACATAAAAAAAAATCTAAATTACAAAACTGTGATGTAGCTCTGCTGCAGCTGATACAGAGTTCAGTGTCTAGCTTGAAAAAGAGCAAAAACCTGAAGAAGACTAAGAGGAAGCTGTACGATAATAATCGAAACAAGGTTCTGATTTATTTCTACAAAGTCTACTTCAGTTTCCTTGGGTGTATATTTATTGTATATCACAACAGAAATT
The DNA here is from genome assembly GCA_029814765.1 of Acanthurus leucopareius. NCBI lineage: Eukaryota > Metazoa > Chordata > Actinopteri > Acanthuriformes > Acanthuridae > Acanthurus > Acanthurus leucopareius. The sequence continues at coordinate 4,847,139 of JAQMCX010000009.1, read as the reverse complement.
CACAACACATTAAGTCAAGTTAGGTCAACTTTTTAACTGGCATACTTTATTACTCAGAAATCTTTCTGAGTAACTCATATTGTACATTTCATATTATTATTTACTTTATTGTTTGGGTTTACCATATTACAAACATATTTGGTTATGCCAATATTTGCTTAACAGGTTCAATAATATTACACTTTCCATAGCAGAAACATTTATTTTACCTTCCCTTAATTCAGATTTATAAGCAGTAAATAATTAATAAAAGGTTTATAGCACACTTAAAGACATCATGTAGTAGGTGTAGGAAAAACAACTCTAACATCTTCTTTGAAGTATTTGTCAGTGACCTACAAACAGATAATGGATGTCTGACAACATGTACCTGATTAGATTATGTTATTATAAGATATGTATTAAGTATTTATGGCTAACAATTATTTTAGGCTATAATATGAGTAATTCTTTAACTATCTATGACAAGGGATTCTTTAGGGCCATGAGATGTAGCCCAAAGGTCTGGTACAAATGTTGGACCTGGAGTTAAAGACTGTTTTTGTAAAACTTTGTTCTTAAGACCAAGAATTAACTCTCAAGCTCAATTTACCATAATGGAGTTGAGAACACATTTATAAACCTGTTTTAAACCTGCCTGTGAATGATTTGTGTACTGCCAACTTGAGTATAAAAAATACTAACACACTGTGAGGATTTGTTCATGTGTGTAATCATATATCATTAAATATGATTAAGGCTAAGTTTTGTTGCCATTAATCATTCAGTAACTGTTTATACACCAGATGCTAAGATTAAAGTTGACAAATACATTAATGAGCACCCCAAACATCTTTTTTGTGTACAGATACATTGTATGTCATTAACTATTTTTTATTAAATGTTCATTCAAAGTTCATCGATGGTTAAATAGAGGGTTAAAGTAAAACAATTAACTGATATCAGGCAACGGAGCTGGAGACGGTGCGTGTAATTCTCCTCTCAGCCGCAGGGGACGACATCTCTCAGCCTGATGAACACCACGGAAGTTTTGATTGAACGGAACCTCTGACGTGTCAAGTTATCTCCATTTTCCTGAAGACGGAAACACCTTGAAGAGGAAAGATAACATATCACCAGTGTAAGTGTGTAAAAGACACTCAAATGAAGCCACTTTATTGCTAATAGCGCATAATGTAGTCGCATAAAAAAAATGATGCGTTTGTTTACAAACAGTATCATCTGTGTGACAGCAGTTAGTGTTACGATAGTCAAGACGCCAAGAGAAAAACAGTGATTTGCTGCTAAGAGCTAACGTAAACTTATAGATTTGATAACGTATCTGACTTTCTCCAGTTATTTTCTACTCGTGTGCCTATACTTGTATAAGCTAAAGTAGAACAAAATGTAATTTTTAAAAAATCCAAGCACACCGAAAACCAGTTAATCATTACTGCAAAAAAAAAAACGTAACTGGTTGAACAAGTATTAGCATTGCACACAAACAAGCAAACGTTGTTTTTACGTAGGCCTACGTTAACGTAAGTTGTCAATCAAACAGTGAATATCAGAGTACTTGGGTGAGCATCAGTGGGTCCTCAGATGCAGTAATCCTGGGGTCTTACGGTCCAGGATAGACTACCTTAAGAGGAGCCACATGTTTACATCTGGCCCTATTTGTCTCTTCAACTCTAAGTCCTGGAAAGAAACATCAACAGAAACACGGTTACAGTCCTGGTCTGGAATAGAAAAGGGTTCAGAAACTGGTTATCATTAGGTGCTTAACGTGTAGCGCACAGAAAATTTTACTTTCAGATAATTCAAGGTGTCTTTTAGATTTCTGTAATTTCCTTCAGAGAAGATGTGTTGTTTAACAACTTTCTTGGTCACAGTTTTCTTTTTTTCATGTGAGATAAAACCATAAGTCCTCAAAGTAGAGAAGCTTGAACAAGGTTATGCTTTGCTTTTTGCATTAAAAATTACTCAGTCAGTTATTTTAAGTTTTTGCAGATTTAAACTAATTAATTACTAGACTTATCTCTACAGCTCTTTTCCAAATCATATTTAACTATTAGCCACAAATTTCTCCTGTCCATAATTTCAACATCTGATCTGATCTTTCTCTTTGACTTTGTTTTTTCCAGCCAAAGTACTGTCTCATCAATAGCCGCCATGGGAAATGTTTTTGCAAATTTATTTAAAATGTTCGGGAAGAAAGAGATGAGGATCCTGATGGTGGGTCTGGATGCTGCTGGAAAGACGACTATTTTGTACAAACTCAAACTTGGAGAGGTTGTGACTACTATTCCCACAATAGGTAAAATAATCACGTTCTGCATCAGACACATAAATAGCTGTTATGCATTTTACATCGCACATTAATATTGAATTTTCAAGGAAGCCAGTTGACAGATGTTATTTGCCCTTATCACTTTTAAATAAGAATGTTTTAGTTTGTTTTCAATGTGATTTTTATTTTGTCTTATAGGTTTTAATGTAGAAACAGTAGAATTAAAGAACATCAGTTTCACAGTGTGGGATGTCGGTGGTCAGGATAAAATCCGTCCACTGTGGCGTCACTACTTCCAGAACACACAGGGTACGTTCACATGTGTCAGAACCTTGGTACCTGACATTTGTTTGTTTGAAATCAATCCATTTGTATTGAGCTTTATTTTGTACTCATTTAATTTGCACTGCTTTGTATTAAAATTATACAGTACATATTTAACAAACATGTATTTGTTCTTCATTTGATCTTGTTCCAGGTGTCATCTTTGTTGTGGACAGCAATGACAGAGAGCGTTGTAATGAGGCTCGTGAAGAGCTCGTAAGAATGTTGGCTGAAGACGAGCTGCGTGATGCTCTGCTCCTAGTAATAGCCAACAAACAAGTAAGTAATACTCATTAAAAATTTTTGATATAAGGAGGTGCATATCACAAACAGTTTCCTGAAAGTTCCTCCTTTTAAATGCACAGGGTTGGCTTTAATCTTAATCTCTCACTGTTTCTTGACTTTAGGACCTTCCACATGCTATGAATGCTGCAGAAATCACAGACAAGCTTGGTCTTCACAACCTTCGCCACAGGAACTGGTACGTCCAGGCAGCTTGTGCCACCACTGGGCAAGGCCTCTATGAAGGACTGGAGTGGTTGTCTGAACAGCTTAGGAAGTAGTAGTAATCACAAGCTACCCATGGCAAATGTACTCCACCTAATTTCTACTTTGGCTAATCTCTTACCTTGTCCAAAGAAAAGAACTGGATGCCACCCTCACCTCAGCCGTTATTTTCACAAACATACAGACCATAGGTGGCGGTAAAAAACTCTTGTAACACTGTTATTTTTTAATTTTTTTTATTTTGTGTAACTTAATATATTTGGTAATGGGGCAGCTTCTTGTATTCTTACAAATTATTATTTTTGGTGGTTGTAAGACAGCCGTCAGCACATGGAATAAGAACAGGGAAGAGGTGGAAAAGGATTTACCAGCACATTACTGGCCCCAGGACTTCAGTGTAACCTGATGATGTGATGTGCACATGTGATCTAGTCACATGAACTGTAGAGGGATTTTTTTAAGGGGCTCAATTTAACAAAAAAAAAAAAACCAACAACAATGCACTACTTGCACGTACCATGGTTGCTTAAACCAGTGACTACATGCACCAGTCCCCCAAATTATCATTTACTAACACTGGCATTAACTATTTATACTCTGTAATAATGTTTATTTTGTTACAAGTTGACAACTCCCTTCTGTGAACACTAACAAGCCTTCACTACACTGTATGTTGGCTTGAATTGAGAAACAATGCAATGATCTCACATCTCACTGCTTTCCGGTTGTTTGAAAGACAGTCTGTTGAGTCAGCATTGGATTTTTGTATATCTGAGTCTCAGGTTTATTATGTGCCTTTGCAATATACTTGTTAGGAAAACTGCATAATGTTGGTCTTTAAAGACGTGCGTATTTACTGGGTGTTTACATCATTAGCCCGCACAGGAACAGTTACCCCACTGAGTGATAAATGCAGCAGCCCTGCACTGTAACTTTTTACATGTACTGCGTTAAGTAATTGTAACTAAAGGAAACTACAAGGCACTGCAGAGGTACTACTGCTTTCACTAAAGGCTTTAGCAAGTCATGTCTTTGTAAAATCTGGGAAATGGCGTTTTAATAACACAATTGAATTATTTTCATCTACATGTGCGGCACAGGTAGTCAGTATTTCTTCCTTTATAGCACATGATCCTTGGGAAAAACAGGAAGCCAGACTTGCCTTCTTATACAAGACACATGTTGCCTCTTGTTTTCAAGCTCCTTTCTGAAAGGTGTGGAAATTACTGTACTGCTCTGAAGACTTTTCAGAGTTTCATTAAGCATTTTTTTAAATATTTAACTGCTTAAATATTTTTATGTTACAACTGTTTTTATGCAAACATTTCGTTTGGTGATGAAAATGCAATGTAATTTAGGTGACTGGATAAAACAAATGTTTATTCTTTCACTCTATGCAATAAAATTGCTGAATGTTAAGGTGTGGAATGAAGCTTTTTTTTCCTGCTCAGTTTTAATTTGTCCTTCTGAAAACTTGCACACCCAATCATATAACTCTTAAACATACTGCAGGGCTAAGATGATTGGTCAGCCAACACAATATTAACAAAGTTGATGTTTTAGCCATTTATCAAGCAAGAACGTCAAACATTCTGTTTCCAGCTTCTAAGTTGTGACAGTGTACTACTTTTCTGTTAAATACAATTTTAAAAAATGAATTTAATTGTATTTTTAAAAGATGTATGTATTTTATGTTTTGTCTTTTGGAACAAAATAAGCAAGTGGAAGATGTCACCATTGACTTAAGATCTTATATGGACAGGTTCGACAATTATCTGACATTTTAATGACAGCAATAATGGAAAATGTAGGTCATTGATAAAATACAAGTTTTAACAAAACTAAAAAAACTGATGTCATAGCAACCTGTTGGAACCATCACCCTTTGACCCATGGAGAAATGTGATACCCCAAGGTGGTGTAAAGCACCTAATGTTCGGGTTAAAGCAGTAATGTAGAGTGCACACCCTGTTTCACATTGTGTAGGGGTTGCAATCTAGGACAGCATTCTTGCAGGTTGATTAGGCTGCTATGGTTAATGCAGCCAAGCCTATAAAACATGGCAGGGGAGTATGGTGGTGGTGGAAGAGGAGGGAGTTTGAGTCTTGGGTCCCTCATAGTGCTGCTTTGTATGGCTTCCTCTCCTGCTGCTCCATCAGCTTGGTTTGTATGTGGCGGTCTAACGGTACTCAGTCATATAAAAGGACCAGCCTGGTTTTTTGCACTCTTCTTTATGAATGCCTTGCTCTTTTTTAGTGCACCCCCCAGGTGCCAGCCAGCAGAATACCCTCTTTCAGACCAATTCAAGGCAAATGCAAACACTACAGTCTATTATGACCAGTGAAGAGCATTCCAATGGTATCGCACCAGTAAGGGAGCTGAACCTAGAACGGTGAGGGATTAAGGAGTGCTGGCATGATTGAGAAAAGAAAAGGACCAGAGCTGCTGAGTAGATGCACAGTGGGATGGAGAGATGTGCAAGGACGAAAGTGGCATCAAGGAGCATCTTGAGAAATTGTCAGGAAAAACAAAAAGAAACTCACTTGCTTCTGGAAAATATACGAGTAGACTTAATTTTCCATGAGATGTTGCAGTTTTTTATCTATAGATGGAAGGAAAGAATGACAGACTCAGTTTTGGTGTCTCTTATGACCTAAACCTTCTTCAAAGAACTTCCAACTGGTCATGAAACGTTCTCAGTTTAACACTGATGCCTCTATGTGACCTATATAAGCATATGAAACAATTGGCTAGAAGGTTGCCTGTTTCTACATGGTTATTCTTGTCTGTCACCGGGTTGGAATCCAAAAATTTTAACTATTTTTTATGGCTGAGTGCAGAGGATGAATTGAGATGTCTCACAGCTTGAAGAAAGAAGTTGCTCTTTAGTCTTATTGAAACAACATCAAGAGTGAATGTTGAAACCTAGTGATAGATCAACAAAATTACTAGATAGATAGATAGATAGATAGATAGATAGATAGATAGATAGATGTACTTTATTGATCCCAATTTGGGAAATTCCA